>AYEL01063495.1:0-54752 GCA_000484575.1 Olivierus martensii
GCATTTCCCCCAAGTACGCCCTTACCCCACTCCACCTTATATAAATTTATTATGTTTATGAAAAATTACAAATTTGCCTCCAAAATCTCTCTTTTTTTTTTTTACTCTCTCTCTCTCTATATATATATATATATACTCAGTGTACCTACCTATACCTACCTATTGGAAAGAAAGGATTAAAACATAAATTATTCTCATCATTTTGATAAACTGTTAACAGTGAATAGATATAGTTTGCACCATCGTGCCTTACTATATATCTCATATACATATAGAGAAGGTATATAGAAAAAACAGTATTTGAGAATATAATTATATATAATTGATATCATTTAGGCTCAGTTTCTTTTTTCCCATTAAGGAAAGAACAAATAGTTAAGCAATATTTTAAACGAAGTAAGCAATGTTTTTTCTTATAAATGCAGCATAATCATTAATAATTTTTGTTAGCATAGAGTATAAATTTTGAGTTATAAAAGTTTAAACATATAAAATAATTAAAATTTTTGAAACAACTATATTTTTAATTGGAGTTTTCTCTTGAGATATCGGGCATTCGAATAAAAAATTAAAATTTCATTATATATTTTTATTAACATCGTATTTATAGAATTTCACAAATTAAACTGAAGTAGAACATGATTTTTATTATTTTTTTATTCAGTTATTATTATATTATATATGAAAGAGAAATAGGATACGTTTATAAAAATTTATTTTAGTTGTGCAAGCTTGTATATATATGGATTTAGAACTGAAAATTTTATGAATAATTTAAAATTTTCGGTTTTTTTTTTTCTTCCCTAACTGAAAACTTCGCAAATTTATATCGAATTTGTTTTCGTGTTAAAGTTAGAATGGTGGTTTTTAGCTATTTTCTTATCGGAACGTATTTGTTTCAATTTAGAAACGAGTGTCGGACCGTTCATTCGAATCTAAATGTTAGGAAATTACTGGACCGATCCTCAGAAAAATTCTTTCAGAAACTAGAAATTTCAAGACAGTTGAACTTTAAACGACTTTTTACTTCGATCGAATCACAAACTATAAAAACAAATTATTAAATAAATAAATATATCGATCCCTGTTTTAGACTTTTCTAACATCTTTGATAAAAAATCAAATAAATTTAAAGTTTTTGAAACCACGTCTAAAAATCGAGATGTAGCAAACCTTCGACATGATTTTATATTAAAAAAATAAATTTTAATTAATCTTTTTTTATTTTAACAAAAATTACAAGATGTTAGCTCGAGAAATATCACAAATATCGACCGTTTAATTAAAATAAATCGCTGATATTCTATAGAGACTTGCAAAAATATAAAATTAAGTTAGGAAGATTTTAATAACTTATATAGCAATATATTTTTCAGATCACGTACAACTTTATAGAGATATATCTATAGGTCGTTATATATACAGATCAATGAAGAGGATATAAATCTCTTACTTCCCATAGGAATACAATATTTTCGAGATAAAAATAAACGCATTTTTGAATTCAAAATATACATTTTGATAGTTTTATCTGCAATGAATAATAATAACAAAATTTTGAGAAAATTATAAAATAAAATTTTATAATTTTATCTATCAAAATATGTTTGGTAGAGGTTGAAAAATGCTTAAAAATTACTTCATAAAAGCATGTGAATCTCTAAAATAAACAAAAATTTGTAAGAATAACTTTTAAATTCAACATTGTAGAACTTGAAATATTATTTTATACATCATCGTGTTGAAGATTTCAATTTTTTTTTTTAACAATAAAGAAACTTTTTATATAATTTTCTTCTTGGTTTAAAGTATCAAATTATGTTTTTCTTTACTTTATAGCCAACAGAATTTTTATTCTTAACTAAGATAGGCAATCTCTACTTTCAAGTTATTAATTTGTCTTTATTTATTTATTTTAATGGGATCAGATTCATAAAAAAATAATAATAAATACATAAAAGATAATGATTACAAGTCAACAAAAAATTTTTAATTAAGTTCATTAAACTTTTATTTTAATAAATTTGAATATAAAACACTTTTTAAGTAAATTATAATTTATACGCAAACTTGAGTCATAAAAAAAACTAAAAACTGATCTAACTTCTTTTAATTTCCTTTTAATCACTAGGAAACTTGATAGTATATTAAGCAAGAAGAAATTAAAAAAAAAAATTAAAAATTTCTCGAATGATTTTAGCTTATAAATTATAAGGGAAAAAATTATTTCAAAAATCTTACTTAAGTCATTCATTCACTTACCGTTTTAATTATCGGTTTTAATTATGCATATTCTTAATGTCGAGAGATGACAAGTTAATCCTTTATCGCCAAACTTATAATCGGAAACAATGAAGAGGGAAATACAGTATAACTTATTTGATTTTAATTAATCAGTTAAATCATCTTATATCATCAACAGAAACACGATTAAATTGTCGTGCGAACAGTCTTGTTTTGATAAAGTTTTGATGCAAATGATCAATCTTAATTAGTCCGGAATCTATTATCATTTCACCTAAATTGTTTTAAAACGATTCGAACATAATTATGTTATTGTTTATCAAACGAGTGTTCGAACTTATTAAATAAAAATTATTCTATTTTTACCAGAAATTAATTTAATGTTTACATGTATAGCAGTGAAGTATCATTCTGTAAAAAAAAATATTTTTTGAATATTATTATTAAACAATTCGATGCAAAATTATCGAAAAATTATTTTTTACAATGATTGCTTAATTTTTTCGATTAAATCGATAAACGAGCAACGAAAATCCTCCTTGAAACTGTTATATATATATATATAAAGAAGAAAAATCTTTCGTAATTAAATAAAAGTGCTTATAACATTTTTTTGTGTGTTTTAGACAAAAATCAGAAAACGTTTCTATCATTAGTGGTCACTATCTTCTCTTAATCAGTTAATTGAATTTATAAACTGAATGGGAAAAAAAATCAGTCGTAAGTAAGGAAGGAAAAAAAAATTTTTCTCTTTATAAGGAATTAAAAAATGAGAAGATGCAGTTAGCCATGAAACGAGTAAAATAATCTACTGTAGTTTAGGAAATATTTCTTGTCTTAATACATAAGAAACGTGACTTTGTTCGGAAATAAAACTTATTGTTTTTCGATTGCACAACACATTTTCTGTTCTTCTTTACCTTTCCTGCTTTTATTGCAGTGACTCGAGTACATAAAAAAGCACTTAAATTATTATAATGCCGCTAGCATAATAATACCTGTAAATAATAATACGATTACAACAATTACAACTAATGAAAGAAACAACTACGTGTTCTTACCTTAATAAAAAGTAATTATAAATAATGTTCTCTTAAAAGTTTAGACAATCTAATCACGCTCGACAGAAGTAAATTTTCTTGTTCTACTAAAGGAGGTTTTATTTTACTTTTTTTTATATAATTTATATTTTAAAAACAGATTAAATCTAATACTAACAAAACGAAAAGTAAATTTTAAACCTTTCTATTACAACAACGAAAATTATAAATATTTTAAAAAGCAACATTGTAAAATATTGCTCATTAATGTTGACAGAATAATTAAAACGATCTTAAATGTTTTAACGTCGAATTAAAAATGAATTATTTATTTTTTTTTTAATTTTAAAACGAACAGCGGAAAATTTTAATAAAAGAAAATTTTTCGAGAACGTTTAGTTGGCGAATAATTTTAAGTTAATAATTAAAAATTTTAATAAGTTAGTTAATTTAAATACGTGATCAATCTTCGCAGATTATAATTAAGGTGTTGGTTTACGTTATGTTTTTTTAAATTTAACAAGCAGTTTTGGAAAAGTATATCGCTTACTTTGTACCCTTTATTTTAGGAATTATTGAAGGTATAGAATTAAAATATACGTCTTCAAAATTAACTTCAATGGCATAATTTTTTTTATTGAATATCATAAAAATTTATTAAATAGTTTCGTAATTATTGTAGGGAAACCTCAGGAGATTGAACGTACGCCATTTTTAAATGGATTAATCTACAACATTAATTACTCTTACTTCAGAATCGACTTTAATGGCTTGACTATCTTGCTGAATTTCATAAAAATCAATCAAATAGTTTAAAAGTTATTATGGTTCAAAGTTTGAACATCCGCCATTTTTAAATGATGGACGTTGAAATTACTTTTAATGGCAAAACATGACTACCAAATTTCGCGAAAATGTAGCTAATTAGTTCAAATTTATTAATGGAGACAGACAACAAGCTAAAAACTGCGAGAAAATCGAAAATAAGAGCACAAATCTGATAATACAATATAGCCCACATCGCTCAGATATATATGAAACAAGATTAAAATTAAATCTGATTTATATACGATACATCTTACTTATAAATTTTCAAGTATTAAAATGGATAAGTTACAATGCAGTTTTCTTTAAATGCTCTTTATTTTTATGTGGAGATCATTTTAGTAACGATAAACACAATAGAAGATATTCTAAATTCTAAAACTTTCTTATCCTATTTGTATGCATTACAATACGGCATATGGATAAAAGAGGAATTCCTTTTCTAAAAATTGAATTCAATTTTACTAATGAAATGAAATATTCATAAGTTAAATTGAAACAATATTTTTAAAAATAGATTTCACAAATAATCGTAAATTTAAATGTTTCTTTTCAAAACATTATTATTATTTTTTTTCTTCTCCTTTTCCATTATCGGATTTTAAAACTTGCTTTCTTCAATTGATTTCGTTTTGTTTGACGATAATATTGATCAGATGTAAATTATGTCACATATTCAATTGTAGGGAAGGGAAAAAAAAACTAAGAAAATGATGTTTATATCGTAGATTAAAATATTTATTGCTCATAAATATTTAAACGTAATTGTTTAATTTAAAAAAAAAATCAAATTTAAAATCCGATTAGTTTGTATAATATATTCCAAATTCGCTTTAGATTTTTAATCGTTAAATTTCTTTTATAGTGTTCCCTAATGCGTTGAAACATTTTAATTTGTCTGCACTTTTTAATTTTTAATATTCTTCACATTTTAGTGAAGATTATTAAAAATGTTTGCTAAAGTGTTGTTTGTTAAATGTGAATTTAAGAGAAGAAGATTATTCCTTGGAGAATTCGATTTTCTAGAAAAATACACCTAACTCATTTTAAGATTTTTCACTTAATTTTTTTTTTATTCTAAAATGAAATCTTAACTGTTAAATTTATAATTTTTAATCATACTTTGCGGCTTGGCAGTATGTTTGATTCGCAATTTGTATGCAGTTAAATGGCATCTCTGCACGAAGGAAGGTTTCGTAGTTGCTTTATATTCTGCAGGCAAAAGTATTTTAGGGTTTACTGTCTTAAATAAAAAAAAAAAACCATTTTCGACTTTGTAACATAATATGGTTTAATTTAATGCATTCGATTCTGTTTTATAAGGTGATAGAGTTTCTTTCATTATCTTATATAATCCAGCAATAAAATGGTAAAGATCTATACGTAGTTTGCTTAAGAATGAGTTTTTTAATATTGATTCTATTTTATTATTATGTTGAAACTATTTATACAATACAAATATTGAGTGGAAAATAGCGCAAGAATTGGCTTCTAATGCAGTAAGATACGTTTAGAAATCCTGTAATAATATTTACATAAATAAGTTTTTTTTTTTAGATAAAAAGGAAAAAAAAAAAAACATTAAAAAAAAATTTGATTAAATGTAAATGTTTATCTTTAATACGGTCGAACAAAAATCTTGATTGCAAATTAGGAAAATAAGAAAATACTCGAGAAAATTGCATGCAAACGTTTCATTTTTGTTCTCTGTATAATAAAAATCGATTTTAGCTTACGTTTTCATTACTTTAAATGAAATAATTCGCCTACAGAATTCATTTTATTATAAAATTTGTTCATTATTAATTATGTTTGAATAACGGGATTTATCATTCGTGTAATAACAGGCAAACTTTACATAGTTTGACATTTTATTTTACATTTTTAACAACTTTCATATTACACAATTTTGAAATTTTAATTTCTGAAAGTTTACTTTTCGTTTATTATGAATTTTAATGTTAAGAAAATTATCTGATTACTCTTAATGCATCTCAAGGGTAATAAGTCCTTTAATTCGTTGTATCAAATTTATCAACTTTGATTACTTAATGCATATCTATAAAGATTGATAGTTACATGCTACCAAGGCTATTTACAAACTGTATATAAGAATTTTGTAATGACTCGAGTTTTGCCAACATTTTGACTAAATTTTTAATGAGTTTCTTAATATTTTAGATAATAATTACCCCATGTACAGTATTTGGAATTAATTCTTTCAATAATTTTTCTACTAAAATCTGTTTTGTGTTGATATATTTTAGGACTTCTTTTGATAGCTATTTATGGAAGAATTAATTAATGTATATATAATTTATTCAAATGATATGTTTTAAGATGGGATTGTATAAGTTTTTACATTTTATGAAAGCTTAAATTAATGTTAAAAAGGGAGTTTTATAACTTTTAAGTCATACAAAAAATTAGCTATATCACCAATGTCCGTTCGTTCTTTCATTATCAAAATATTTTGAGAAATAAGCATCATATAATATTCAAATTTTATATTGTCATTCTTTATTATCCTGATTACATGCATATTAATTTTGAGAATGATAAGAGGTTTCATTACAACATGGCGATCGTTCAAACTTTTAATAATTCTATAACTTTGAAACCGTTGCAATAAAAATACATTACATTTATTTGAAAAGGTTTTTTGCATAAAAAACATGATTAAAAACTTTAATTTTTTTTTTCTAATTTATATTTTTGTATCTTATAATTATTTTTCTCTAATATTATTTTTTATTGACTGTATTTTTTCGCCATTAGTTAATAAATTCGTAAACAGAACGAAAATATAATTAATTTTTTATTTTAAATTCGGTAAATGAAATAAATTTATTATTTAAATGTAATCCTCAAAGATCATCTACAAGAATTTAATTAAAAATAAACATAATTATAATTAAAAATTTTCTTTCTATATTTTATCTTTTAGGTAATATTCATTATTATATAGATAACAGTATTTTTTATTTATCTGTTCTTAAGTAAAATCTTATAGAATATTCTTAAAAATAAAGTTCAATAAATATTTATTGAGCATAAAGATAAACAACTAAACTTATTAAATTTTCTATTTATTTATAGGATTATTCATCATAATATTTTCAATAAAAATTGCTAATATAGTATATAGAAATGAGATAAACTTAATCTAAAATAAATATTTATTTATTATTTTTTTTTTTATTTCATTCGAATGGTTTTCTTTACTCTTTATTCTGTAAGCAAATATCCAGAATATTATAATTTACTCATTTTATTCCTGATTGAAGAAATATAATAGATTAACTAGGAATGAAAAGACGAATTTTTATTTAATTTTGTATTGATTAAAATCAAGGAGAGTGCGGCAGTATTCTTATACAAAACATGTTTGATCTTTATATATTACACTTTAGGGAAAATTTCAAACCCAAATTGCTCAGCCTCCAGTGGTACAATTTCAACAAAAAAAATTTTGTTTTTTGTTTGATTCGTCTTTCTGAGATTTTACTACTACTAAAAAAGTTTACTTTGGGTGTACTATTGCTCCCTCATTTGCATATAACAGGCATTTCGAAACAATAGTAAAATGTCAACAAGGGGTATAGTCCAAACTAATAGTTAAATTTTGATGGGATTGGTCTTAAAAGATGTCTAAGAAGTTAAATCGAATGAAGCCCATAGTCAGAATTTGAATATCTTCAACGATTCTTGTGATATTTGAAAATTTATCCGATCAATCAAATTTTTTTCCAAATTTTTGCATACTTTTGGATTCTATGCCTCCAAAACTTATGTTGATAGAAACAGGATCATGACACAATTTTTAGAAGGTATATCCGATTTTGATGGTTTGAGCACTTTGTCGTCAACGGTTCTTGAGTTAGACGTTAAAATGTTACACGACACGTCATGATACGTGACTTTTTTCCGCTTATTCCAACCACTTGGCATAGAAACTTCGGACTCGGTGCATTAAACTCATCTTAAAATTCTCTTCGAATTGAGTATTTACCGAAATTCTCCTGTTGAGTGGATGTGAGATATATCATTTATTTGGTCAAAAAGAAATCGAAAAATTCCCAATATGGCGTGTGACAACCGAACTTTGTTCAATGGGTATTGCAGTGATGAAGTTTCTCTGTTGGAGGTTTTGACCTTTGCCTTGTCCTCCGATTCCGACTTATAAACTATCCGTTCAGAATCCATTTGTTTGAGTGAGATATTTTTCCAGCGTTTTTATGTGTTTTGCTATGTGGATATAGTAAGACGGCCAATAAAGTGATGTCAGAGTGGTTAGCTGTGATACATTATGTCCGATATCGCCACTAAGGAAGTCGCGTTGGGATTTGTACTGAGAACATTGAATCCAGTAGTGGAATATCGATTCCGTTGAGCCATACTGTGGACAATTCTCAAGGATATTTTCCAAAATGGTAACTTTTATTTTTGCGATATCTATTTTTATTAATAAAATATGCAAATTTTTGTGACCATCAGGAAAAATTTTGTTCAAGAACGAAATATTTTACTTACACCTAGAGATTCAGCATAAAAAGAATTCTTAAGATATATAGTCTGAACTTTACAATAGCCTCATAATTTGCATAAAAGTTATTTCTGTAGAAACTAAACTAACATTCCGATTAAGTTTCATAAAATTCCACATCAAAAATTGTGGAAAATAAATTTTCATACGTGTATCTTAAACACTTTTCGATTTATATTTGTTGTAATTAATCGATTTTTTATTATGTGATGTTTTTTTAATAAAATCTGTGCTGAATGCTTTGCTTTGCAATCCGCTTTCTTCAAGAAACTAATACTTTGCACACAATTAAAACAAAACATTGATTAGTTTGGCAGACAACATACTCGTAGGACATTTTTGAAATTTTGAAAGTTTGAATTTGTATTTCGTGAAGTACTTTGCACACAATTAAAACAAAACATTGATTAGTTTTGCAGACAACATACTCGTAGGACATTTTTGAAATTTTGAAAGTTTGAATTTGTATTTCGTGCAAATAAAAAAAAAGTAGCGAAACTAGCTTATTGAAAAATATTCTAAAAAATGGGCATCAGAGAAACAAATACAGTTCATCAATTATTCTTCCAGTTCCAGTCTTCCTATATCTGTCTCTAATTTACAGTATTTCTGAAAAGAAATAAAGGTGCAGAATATGTTTTTCCGACCTCTCTTCCCCAACTTTTACATATTTAAGTACTTTTTCCATGAAAACATATTATTTTTTTTGGCTTGAAAATGTTTTTCAACAATAATTTCTATATCTCGAATGACAAAATTTACTGAATTTTAAATAATACTGTTTAATATTTATAATAGCAAAATAAAATTATTTTATTTTTAAATATTCAAAAATAAATTTAATTTATCTCTTTGATTTTAATGCTAGTCTTCCTATATCTACCTCTGATTTATAGAATTTCTGAAAAGAAATAGAGATGCAGACTATGTTTTTCCGACCTCTCTTCCCCAACTTTTACATATTTAAGTACTTTTTCCATGAAAACATATTATTTTTTTTGGCTTGAAAATGTTTTTCAACAATAATTTCTATATCTCGAATGACAAAATTTACTGAATTTTAAATAATACTGTTTAATATTTATAATAGCAAAATAAAATTATTTTATTTTTAAATATTAAAAAATAAATTTAATTTTAATTTTATTTATCTATTTATTTTGAGTTTATTTTATGTTTTTCGTTTTTAATATATGAAGTTTTTAAAGTAAACGGATTTTAAATGAATTGAGAGTTTGCATGCTGTTTTAAAAATTTCTATGCAAATTTTAATTTTTAAAATTCATTCAAAAAAATAAATTTTTGAATAATTTTTAAAATTTACTCATTTCTAAAAATTTTATTACTTATTAAAAACACTTGTAAAATTTCCTTTCAAGAAGAAATAATGAATTCCACGAAAAAAAAAAATAATTTGTGAATGAAAAATAGAAAGATACGTTTTAAGATGAGAAAATCAATATTAATATAAATTAAATTGAGTGCAGAAATATTGCAAAAAAAAAAAAAAACTAAAAGATTGCACCAAAATGCTAAACACAAAAGGTTAACATATAAATAATGCAAATGTTTATAAGTTTAATGCTTCAGATATTTTCTTGCATTAAAATAAGAGCTTAGAAAACATTTATAAAAAAAAACATTCAGAGAACTATCAGCATATCATGTTTAAAATAAATTTATATAAATTTACTACAGATCGTTTTATTTATTAGATTTGGTTATTTTTATGTAAGCGGTATACAATTTAAATATTTTAAGATTTTTTTTTCCATTTTCCAGTACTCTAGAATATTTTTTATTGCAAAAAATATCGAATCACTTCAAATTGTTTGTAAATTCTGGTTAAATATCAAACTATGCCACTCTCTTTACAATTGAGAAACATTCTTCAATAAGATTTGTTTGAAACAAACAAACTTAAGACATGAAGTGACATTTTTCATAGTGTGAGACATATTAAGAAGTCATAAGTGAATTTCAGTATAATATTTTAATTAATTAAAAACTGAACAATATTGTACGTATGCTTCTTTAATTGTGCTATATCGTAATAAAATAATAATTATGATTTGATACAACATTTCAATTTTTAAATTTTTAGGAAAATATCCGTATCCATACTGTAAACATATTCTTGTTTCACTGTTTCATTCGAAACATAAGTCTGTTCTTCTTTTGTTGTTTACTTAAAGTACAGTACTTTATTTTTAAAACAAATACAATAGGCACACTGTATTAATTTAATTTCTCATTAAAAGTATATAGTGAATCGGAGGAAGCTGCCCAACTTTTTCTTTTTGACCCTAAAACTCATATTAAATTTGAATATTTTCATGCAGGGACTCTCGAATGTTTCGAATTAACAAATGGATAACTCAGAGGAGTTGTCTATTTGTTAATTCGAAACATAAGTCTGTTCTTCTTTTGTTGTTTACCTAAAGTACAGTACTTTATTTTTAAAACAAATACAATAGGCATACTGTATTAATTTAATTTCTCATTAAAAGTATATAGTGAATCGGGGGAAGCTGCCCAACTTTTTCTTTTTGACCCTAAAACTCATATTAAATTTGAATATTTTCATAATAAATAGCAAAAAATAACTTTTTATTCATCCAATAAACTTTTTGTTTATTATACTATGTATTTTTTAATAGAATAAATTATTAAATTCTATAAAATTAGAAGAATTAAATAAACTATTTAGATATTGTACACATCTACGGTAGCCAAGTTGCGGCTTTTGAGCCATATTCGACTCTTTGATATCTTTAGTGTGGCTCCATATCACGAAAATCAAAAGTTAATATAGAGCAATCTCTTTTAATTAAGAAAGATTGTAGGAGTTGTCCATTTGTTCATATAAAATAAGCTATCCCAAACACTTATTAAAGTGGATTTAGCAGTTTTTTCTAAGCCCTTCATACACAATTAGTATTAAGCATATAATGAGTTATTTACTGTGTAGTCCCATGCCATATTTTTCATCATCATATTTCTATAATCTTCTTTTTAACTTTCTGTAAGGTATGTGTAGGTTTATCATATATCTGTGAAGCATTGAAACAATTCATGCCTCCTCTGTTTGTATGTTATGCTGCAAGTTTTAAACTTTCTTTGAACCAAAAACCTCCGCACGGGTCCATGTTCTTATCATTTAATTTATGAAAATAAATCATAAATATTAAAATTTAAATTCGGCATCTAATCCTGAATCAAAAATAGCCATCTTTCCCGTTGATCAGAGTGAAATTCAACCTTTAATCACGTGGCTTAAAATGGCTAAATTAGAACGACATCGAAAGTAAAGTATTCTTTAAAGTATTCTCTACACATTAAATATATTAATTTTTAGTATGGTGATATTATTACGATTAATGATAATACTTCAAAAAGTGATTGAAAAATTTTTGATAAAAATTTCGACACTCGCTGGGAACTTTTCGATTTCTAATGCGAATAATTGATAATCTGATAATAGCCATCTTCCATATTTTTGGTGGGATTATAGGAGGTTATAATAAATCACGTTTTATCGCCATCTGTTTAAATACTAATGAACTAGAGAAAAATAAACTACTTCCCCCGATTCACTCTACAATATTAATTTCCTTTTTTATTAAAATATTTTTTATATTTCGTCATGATATTATTGATAACTTAAAAATTATACCATTGTGCTATCTCCTTCCAAAATAAACATTTGGATCCTGTATTCACTATATATTTGCCTTTCATAAATCTGTGGGTCGGAGGTATAGGGCACTATGTCCATTTTTGGCCAAAAACGCACAATCATATGGATTCTCGTCCTCTATCCACAGGTATATAACATTATGTCTTATATCAATAATTGGTGGAGTTACGGTGCTTTTAAATAACACCAAGTCCATAAGGGAGAACAATGTAAACAACTTCAAACTGCTCTCCTGTAAAATGTAGTAAATGTGACATAAAGTGTCCTATACCTCCGACCCACAGAAATATACTGAATAAAGGAATTCTTCTTGTTTAATATCTTCTACAGCAGCGTTTCCCAAATGGTGTTCCAAGGAATCCTGGAGTTCCATGAGGTGAAATTAAGGGTACACCGTCCTTAAATGAAAAAAAAAATAAAAAATTGCGTTTGATTTCAAAATTCATTCGTGTAAGATAAACCAATCGGGGTATTTTATATAGTTTCTGAAAATCTGTTAAAATTACTTCTGACAGTGAACTTATTCACAAATTTAAAAAGTTTCTCTTGCTTCTTTTTTTGGGGCGATTTATGCTAAGATTGCCCTGACATGTTGAGATGAGTAATCAGAATATTGTTCCATTCACCAACACATATTTGTATGAGATTGGATTCTCGCAATACTCTGGAAGCAAAACAATTTTCGAAACCGACTTGATGCTATTCTAGACATGTAAATACAACTGTCAACAATCATGCCGGATATAAAAAGAATTTGCCAAAAAAATGTTACATTCTGTTCATTAAAATGCATTTTTTTCACAGAAATAAACAGAGAATCTATACCATAAATATCATTTAATTAAACGGTAAAATCAAGTCATTATTACTCATACAGTATCTAATTTCCTTGATGGACACACATTCAAAGGGACGGGCTGAGAGGCTTGCAGTCAGTCCCAATACTCTTGCACTCCAAATCAAATTTTGAAGTTTTTATCTATTATTTAAAGTTATTTGATCTTGTACTGGCCCAGTAAATACTGGCCATGGATTAATACTGATACAATTTAAAGAAGTTCCGTAATGTTGCACATAATATGAAAAGGTTCCATGGCCAAGTTAAATTGGGAAACACTGTTTTGTAATGATAGCCAAACTTTATTGCATCATCTTATATAAATTAAGTAATTTTGTTATATCTATTCCTACATCAGTGCGAGTTACGTTGGTATTTGTATGTTTGACTGAAAAATGTTAAAATATCAAACTTTACTAACAAAATCCAATATAGTATATATATATTTTGTGTATTTTTTTCTTTAATTTTTATATTATTTAGTTAATCCCAAATGAAGTTTGCCTTAGAACTTACTTCTTGTGAAGATGATGCAATAATATTGAACATTACGGTAAATTCTGAACTTTTCTTCGAATTTATCATTTCTTTATATAATGCAAACATAATCTCAAAAGATACCTTTTAGTTATTCATGATTGAGATACTGTATGTTGCTAGCGTTGAAGTACATCGTATTTCTTGAGTCTCGATTTTTTTTTATAATAAAAATTCCTGCAGCATTTCTATATGATACAATTCAGTTTATTGCAATTTTTTTATAATTTAAAAAAAAAAATGTTTCCTGTGTTTCTGGATTGAACATTCTGTTTATTAACTGTTTCCGTAAACTTCTATATGATACAATTCAGTTTATTGCAATTTTTTTTTATAATTTTGAAAAAAAAATGTTTCCTGTGTTTCTGGATTGAACATTCTGTTTATTAACTGTTTCCGTAAATTCACTCTATACGGAATTGTAAAACTTAATTTTAAAATCGATTTCTAACAAGAATAAAGAAAAATTCCTCATTGAAATATCTAAATAATTGAATAATCTATACATTAATTCATTTAGACAAGTTTTAAACTTAATTTAAAACTTTATTTACTTATAATCCAATTATTTAGACGTTTCAATGGAAATTATATTATAGCAATGAATTTTAAAATTACAATAATTGTCCTGTTAATTATAGTAATATTCCAGCAAAAATATTTTCTGGATACGTAAGATCATTTTAGAAGCTTTTAGGTTCTGTATAATTTAATTTTTTTAATAGAGAAATATAAAATTATATCAAAAATATATCAAAATTTTTTCTCTCTTAACGAAAAATATATATATATAAAATAAAAGCAGTTCTACAATTTTCTTGTACTTATAAGTTGTAAAAATTTTTGCAATTTATCATTAAAAAAATAGTTTTAATTTCACAACTATATCTTACTAAATTATGATTTATTTAACAAACAAGTTTTGTTTTAGTCATGTAATATTTATAAAAATTATCTAAAGTTTTTTTTTTTCTGAAAATATTAGCTTTAGATCCCAATAGAGCCATTGAATAAATAGATAGAGAGTGTAAATATGTAAAGAAAAAACAAAGAAACGTATCAAATTTCTTTGGAGATATTTTTCTTTCTTTCAATCTTTAGTTTGCAGCCAAACAATTTCAGAAATCCGAAATGTGAGGATTTCCCATCTCTATTTCTTTGTCTTAGTGGTTTTCCCCACTGAAAAAGATATTGTAAAATATGTGAAATAAAAACTATTTATAGTGATTTATTTATACAAAGAAAGAATTTATTATTATTATTTTTTTGGAATAACTTTTTAATATTAAGAATGAAAATTTACATTTTATGAGATAAGGTTTCCAATTCTGATTACCAAACAGAATTTTCTTTATCTGTATTTGTATATATATATATATATATATAACTTATATTCTATCGTTTCAAATTGAATTCTGAGTGTATTTATATATTGCGTTAAATATAATAAAGTTTATCGTTCTGAATATTTTCTGTACTCTCAAATTTATGATAAACGAAATAAAATATTTAATTTGTATTTGCTTTAAAATAATTTTTACACTTAAAAACGAATAGAATACTGTAATTTCATTTTATTTATTTCGATAATACTTTAAACATGCAAGCGCAATAATTTTTTATGTGCACTGTTCATTTTATAAACCTCATCAAAAAGTTTTATTTTTTCTTTGTCATTAGATAAAAAATAAATAATAATAATAATAATAATAATAATACATTTTTATTTTTCTCAAATTAATTTATAAAATTCGAATTATAAGTAATTTAGTACAGATACAATAATTAAAATTTAATTATTAACTTATGCATTTTATTATCCGAAAATGTTTAACTTAAACATGCAAATGCCGTGTTTTCTAGCAATTTAAATTAAGAAAAAGAGAGAGATAATCATTTGAAAAAATAAACAAAATGAAGAAATTTGCTGATCAAAACATCTCAATAAATTTTAGAAAATAATTAGATTGAGAATTGTCGTAGAGTTTCTGCCTTGTAAATAAAGCTTAATGAATACGAAGAGATTTTGAACATCTTGATAATTACAATTGTAGTAATAAATTCATCTAAAAAAAACAAACAACAACGTTATTTATTTTAAGCAATGGTTGTAGAACAAATAATTTTTTTCTTAACACGATATCCTGTGCCATTTGATATCTTAATTTATAATAACATCTCTCCATTTTATCGAAACATTTTTTTTTTTTAATTTAATATTTTCTTCATTTTTATATAAAAAAGTAAATAAAATTTCTGAAAAATATTTTTTTTTAGAGTAATATATTTTAAAGAATTATTTAATGAAAGAAAAACGAATTATATTGCAAATTCTGTTTTCAAAGCTGTTTAAAGTTAACTTCACAAATCTCTTTTATTATATACCACACAGAACTGAAGATAAATGTTAATCTAGAAAAAAAAGAGTCAACAGTTTTTAGTAAAAGATGAAAAGGAAAAAAAAATGCATTTCCATTAAAGTGATGAATGGAATATATTCATAGTAAATACGAAAGCTCTCGTTTTTATCAAAAGATACTCTTCAAACAGAAACATTACTTTCTAGTAAACATGAATGCATTAATTTAGTGACTATAAAAGCTGAATATGTAAAAACACAAAATATCTCGAAATGTTTAAAAGTTTTTATGGGTTTTTTTTTCTTTTCTTTATAATTTCGAGCTTTCTTTAATCAGACATTTTTACTTTAACTGTATAAAAAAATATTTTCTTACCTTTTCTTACATTTTCGAGATGTAAATTCGATTAATTATATCTTTATTTAATTCTTTATAATTCGTTTTATTTTTTGCATGTTTTTCATTTCTAAATAATTTGTTTTTCTTGGAGTTTATAAACACGTTAACGAAGAGGGGAAAAAAAATCAATAAATATTTAAAATTTTTATATATAAAATATTCTAAAAGTTTCTTCTTCGTACGCAATTTGTGTTTCGTTCAGATTTTATATTAGAAAAAGAAATTTAAAAATAAAATAGCTCGGTCGTATAAGGATTATTGTTCGGAACAGAAAGAATCGGATAAATATACTCCATCTGAAAATACCAAGAAGATTCACAAGGGAAGAAAAGCTGTTGTTTCATTTTGCAAAGAAATGTATCGATTCTGAATATGCTGTGTTTCTGAAAAGAGTTTTCAGATTTATTTGTCCGTTTACTGTTTTAATCTTCGCAGTTTTCGCTAAACAACATATCCGAAAATAAAAAAGAAAAAAAAAAAAAAAATAAGATTCTCATTTAGAATCTTCTATGGGTCAATATTTAACATGGGCATCAAAGATCAACTTCAATTTCGAATCGAATTTCCAATTTATTCCGTTTTTTTTTTCCTCCAGGAAAAAAAAAAATTATTTTATTTTTATGAAATTGTCGTTTAGTTTTCGAAATTCTTCAACGAAATTTTTTTACTTTTATTTTAATTTTTGTTTTTAGTTTTCGAAATTCTTCATCGAAATTTTTTTACTTTTATTTTAATTTTTGTTTATAAATATTAAATTTTCTGTGTTTGCTTACGTTTGAAATGATTTAAATAATAAATATCAATTAATTTTGCTTTTGTATCTTAAATCTCTGAAGGTTTGTTTCAAATAATAAATCGAGTTTTAGTAATTAAATCATTCTAGAAAAGAAATAATTTTAGTTTTCGTTATTTAGATTTAAGAAAATTAAAATTACGTTTAGATTGGACACGACACATTAATCATTTTGAGAAATTTTGTAAGATTTCAATTTTATTTACAGAGAACTAAACATAATTTTGAAAATGTAAGATTTATCATGACCATTTTGTATAACTTATAACTGGGAAAATCACAATCTTTCTTGATAAAAAATCAATTGTAATGCTTTTTAACATGTAACATTATGTTGATTTTACACACAAATCCTTTTTTTATCAATAAATAAATGGAACAGTTTTGATTTATAACAGGAGAAATATTTGAATGATATATACTACATTCAAAATATATAATAATTTTTTTTTTTAATATCTTTTAAGAATTTATGTTGTAAATTCTACATCGAGGTCAAATTTTAATATAAAATTTTCTAAATTTGTCTGACGATGTTATCTTCTAAATCGTAATTTTTTTTATTAATAAATTTTAAGATTTTATGTTACAATTATTTAGATAATTATAAAATTTATCTTAAAAAATTTCTGGAAATGTCTAGACATTTTTAGATAGTTAATAATTGAGTACTATGTTTAACTTCATATTCTATTTTTTTATTAATAAATTTTAAGATTTTATGTTACAATTATTTTTAATTATAAAATTTATCTTAAAAAATTTCTTGAAATGTCTAGACATTTTTAGATAGTTAATAATTGAGTACTATGTTTAACTTCATATTCTTTTTAAGTGCTTTCAGAAAACAACCAAATAATTTTATTGCTTATTTTTTCTTTTTTTGTTTGTTTCTTCAGAACATTTCTTGAAAAACTATCGTAGAAATTCAATATCTTTAGAAAAGTTTATAAATATAGATAATAAATGTCTTTTATTGATTATTTTGTTAACTTAAAACAAAATGGCGATCGATTGATTGAAATCTGTATTCCTTAACGTTAATTATTTTATAGTAAGAACTTTAATAAGAGAAAAAAAGTTCTTGTTTTATAAACAAGAAAATTTCAGTATAAAATTTTGCACTGTAACTTAGCAGCTCTATTATATATATATATATACTTGAGTAAAGAGTTACTTTTTTAAGTAAAATCGCGTAACGTAACTGTTTAATATTATGGTTATTGCACCGTGATCTTGTAATTTTGCACTGTAACTTAGCAGCTCTATTCTTATATATATATACTTGAGTAAAGAGTTATTCTTTTAAGTAAAATCGCGTAACGTAACTGTTTAATATTATGGTTATTGCACCGTGATCTTGACTTATCTTTTTTTTTTTAAATTTTCAAGTTTGTTCTGGTTATTATTAAATTAATATTAAAGATATTCTGTATCATTTTCGACATATGTTGGCTTTGCTCCAGGTTACTCTACGCATTTTCGAGATAACAGAAACTTATTAATGCCTTGCAGAAAAATGCCTGGATTTTGAATTACGGAACCATAATCGAATAACTACATATATTAGATGTTGCGTTATTAATTTCAATATTTTTTAATTTAATTAGCATCCGATAAATTATATAAAATAATTTGGTTTAGCGCAGAATTCGATATTCCAAGTTCAACATTTATATAAGCCATAGCTTAGCCTGTAGCAAATGTTTTATTAATTGAATATCTTAATAATTTAATCTCGAATGTGTTTATAGGTTGCTCGTATTTGAAAAAATACACATTTGGCTTTTATAATCTGAAAGATTTATTGATTACTTTTGATATTTCGGACATTTTATGTAGAAATAAGAATAGTTCCTTACTCTTGGAATTTATATTCATTTGATTTCAACTGGATGGAATGGATAAATTGTTTAAATTCTGTTAAATATATTGTTATATTTAAAATATTGGAGAGTGAATTCAAACATCAAATTAAATTGGAAAAACCATTTTATGTACAGTCGATTCTCGCTATTCGCGGTAGTTACGTTCAATAAATTCTTCGCGAATAATGAATTAGCGAATAATGAACCATTGTGCCTATGGGAAATATAGAGTTAGGATCCTGCGAAACTTTCTTCCCAACATTTTCATACTTGGTTTATGTGTTTTTTTCTGTTTACAGACACCTTATTTAATATGTATTATATTACTTATAATAATTACAGTATATGCAGTGAATAGTACTATACACAGTATTATAATTACAGTAATCTTTTTTTAATTTTTAAAAACATTAACTATGTAGTAAATAAAATCTTATTTTTGATCGATAGTTTTTTGATGTTGCAAGATGTTTGATGTGACAGCTGACACTTTATTGTTTGATTTAACAGTTGACACATTGTTTTCTTGTATTGAAAAACTGTTTAAAACATTAACTATGTAGTAAATAAAATCTTAGTTTTGATTGATAGTTGATGTTGCAAGATGTTTGATGTGACAGTTGATCACATTGTCTTTCTGAAACTAACTATGTAGTAAATAAAATCTTATTTTTGATTGATAGTTTTTTGATTAGCTATGTAGTAAATAAAATCTTATTTTTGATTGATAGTTTTTTGATGTTAAAACACTAACTATGTAGTAAATAAAATCTTATTTTTGATGGATAGTTTTTTGATGTTGCTTGTAGTAAATAAAATCTTATTTTTGATTGATAGTTTTTTGATGTTGCAACATAGTAAATAAAAATCTTTATATTTGATCGATAGTTTTTTGATGTTGCAAGATGTTTGATGTGACAGCTGACACTTTGTTTTTTGATGTTGCAAGATGTTTGATGTGACAGCTGACATATTGTCTTTCTGAACTGCATTGAAAAACTGCGTCAGCCTTGTCTGCTTCACTTTTAGTCTCAGATCTAAAATTTCGGCGTAAAGAGTAAATGTGCAGGAAGTTAGGCGCCTAAATTTGAGGCTACATTCAAGCATAGGGTCGCATTCTCCTATGGGACCCGCAGACGATATGGATATGAACAGGCTTTTGGCCTACCTGCAGTCTGTGGAGTGAGCAAGGATAGGTAATGAGACAGGCTACATTCAAGCATAGGATGGCATTCTCCTATGGGACCCGCAGACGATATGGATATAAACAGGCTTTTGGCCTACCTGCAGTCTGTGGAGTGAGCAAGGATAGGTAATGAGAAATTTTCTGACAAACTGATTCAGAGACTACATTTGGTAGCAAACAACTTCTTTTCTCTCTCTCTCTCCAGAGAGAAAGGGAAAGGGCGTACATTGGTAACAGTATTTTCGCCGCTCAGTGGGAATCCGCGAATAAGCGCGAAAGCTCCGCGAATAACGATATTTTTGGTTACAAATAAATTTTCGCGAATAGTCGAATACGCGAATACGGAATCCGCGAATAACGAGAATTGATTGTAATTAATTTCCGGTAAGAAATCATCTATAATAGTAAATACGAATTAAATTATAATTCAAAATTACTTTTATGTCACGCTCTAATAGAAATGAAATTAAATTAGCGGTTCTGGAATTATATACCTGACTCGGTGTAATCATGCTGATATCTGAAGTGTATCAGATAATATATCCTTTAGTCTCTGGATATGAAACTGCACATTACACTTACTATTAGTATATTTGGTTATTTGGAAACTTTATATCAGCAGCCATTTTGTCTAGTTCGGTGAATGATTACAACATAAACAGAATCTTATATACAAGGTTTACTTTGCTGTCCTTTAGATTCAGATTATTCAAAATCAATTGTTGCTTCACATTTCATGTTATTGTAGAAGCCATCTAACATTGATAATCGTATATTTCTATCGATCAATTATTAAATAATATAATATAAAAAATTAATTTATGTTCTGTGTTATCTTAGTTACAAAAATAGTTTAAGAATTTTACTTTAACCTTTGAAACCATAATTCATGACTCTGAATCAATGAAGAACTTGCTTTAAAAATGTTATCAAAATATTTATGCCAAAAAAAAACTGCGCTTTATTAAAATTTATATATTACCATATATTTCATAATTTTGCGGAACACTTGTGGCAAGTTCGCAAAACATCAGTGTTCCACGGAACACCGGTTACGAACTACTGGATTAGAGAATTATCATACACAATTTTTTTTTTAATTTCAAATCTACTTTTGATGCACAACAGAAAAATATATCCTAATAACTGTTTACAATTTTATGTTCTACTTTAGAAGAAGTGAATTAGAAAAAAAAGAAAATCAAATGCAATTATCTGCTTTCAAATAAGAGCTACTCTATACTGTATATCATTTTTGTAATTAGCGAGCTTGTTATGATTTATCTAGTGCTTTCACTCTGAAATTCGATATTGCTTTGGTGTCAACACTCTTCCATGAATTTTATATAATATAAAATTTTGGTTTACATTAGATAAAAATTGTATTGAATAAACTTTGTTGTAAATAATTATTTAAATATGTAATTAAGATCATTCATATGGCTACAGCAGAGGTTCTTAATGATTTTGGAGTCGCGGAACACTTTTAATTAAAAAAAAATTGAGGAACATCAAAATTATGTAAGGCTATACAATTTTAAAAATAACAATAAAAATATGCATGCAGGTTTTTAAATACGCTTTAATAAAGTTTATATATTACCATATATTTCATAATTTTGCGGAACACTTGTGGCAAATTCGCAGAACATCAGTGTTCCACGGAACACCGGTTACGAACTACTGGATTAGAGAATTAGCATACATAGATGTTTCATTGGTAAACGTTTGTAGAAAATTCCAATATTTTATAAAACTTGTTTCTTTTTTTAATATTGATGTTCATTCTACAATATATTCGACTTTTTTTCTTTTATAATTCTTATCTCCTAATCATCAACAGATCTTTATATCTTCTTCACCTTTCGGCTGAGTAGGACAAATATTGTGCTTTGTGGAACTCATTTATGTTTCCATTAACAGCAAATTTTCTTTTCTGCATTGTGACTGCTAGATTATATTTACTTTTTTCTTTCTTGATACATTTTATGGAATATTACAAATTTGATCAATTGAACATGAGAGAAAAGTAATATTCTAATTGAAAAATGGTGAAAAGGTTTACATTGTGAAAATAAATATAGATGCCATAAGGACTTTCTCGTTATGTTCAATGCATTTCGTAATAAAAGCATACTTTTCTTAATTTTATATTATAAGAAAAACACTTTTTGATGATCCTTATGAAGCATATCAATATTTTTCATAGAATACATCTTCGATAACCAATATTCTTATATGATTAACCACTATTATGATATAAGTTATGAAATGAATTTTATTTTGTAGTTTTATCTAAATTTTAATTATTAAATTTCAATTTTCCAATAAATTTTATTTTATTTTTTCGAAAGTAAATATACTGATTACTTTTAAAGTAATTTATATTAGTTAAAAATATTAAAACTTAATTTCTTCTTAAAATAACATTGATAATATTGATGCAGTCTAGATCACCTATACGATATAATTAAAAAAATGGAACAAAAATTAGTAAAAAAAAAAAATTATTTCTCATATTTACATTGTATTTTGATCAAATAAATTTATTTTGAGATACACCATACAAAAATGCAATATTACGAATGGAATTTAATTTATAATAAGTCCCTTAAAAATTTATTATTATTATTTTAAAAAGAGAAGATATTCGAAGTTATGCCGTAAATATTTTATAAAGAAATTTTTTTTTAAATATATTCAATAAATATAAACATACACTAAATTTTATTACTTTTCTCCTCTTTTTGTAATCTATTTCTAGCTCTTAATGCTCAATAATCCAAAAGAACGGAATTCAAAAAAATTGAGAGAAGTAAACTTCTCTATTATTATAATGGAAAATTTTCTTGTCTATATATATATATGTTTATATACTTTTCTTAGAACGGTTTATCTCTCTGTTTAAGTTCTATTTTTTGTCATTTAAAGGTATTAATTTTTAGATTCAAAGTAACTTTAACAAACTGTTTCATTCAGAAATGATGCAATATTTCAAAGATTCTCTTAATATTTATATTTGTTTAAAATATTATCTTAGTAATACTCTATATATATTAATATTCCGTAATTATTTAAGCACATTGAATTATTTTTTATTAATATTATAGTATCTTAATGCCTTACTTATTAACGTATGTTACTCAAGACTCCAATGATTAAAATATTTAATTTTCTATATTAATATTCCGTAATTATTTAAGCACATTCAATTATTTTTTTATTAATATTATAGTATCTAATGCCTTACTTATTAACGTATGTTACTCAAGACTCCAATGATTAAAATATTTAATTATAGCTGCCCTCAGAGAAGGCTGGGGGCACCTATATGTTTTCATAGTGTGTCCAAGATATGCTCAATAAGGTTAAAGTCAAGACTTAAAATCAAGGTTTTACTGTATTTTAAATAAGATATTAAATTATTATTTATGTGATTATTAAAAAAATAGAGACAGTTTGTCATTTTCAAAATTAAAAGTATGGAATAAACTTATAGGTAATGTTAATTTTACACATATAGCACAGAATTTATATCAAAAATCTGTCATAAAACAATTTTAAAAATACAAGTATTCCTCTAATTTGAATATTCAAGTTACAAACTTATAATAATAAAAATACGATATTTTATTTAAAAAAAATTTATAAACTATATAAGAATTAATTCTTACTGCTAAAAGTTCTAAAGTTCCAAAAAATTGCAAATAACTCAGCACTAAATAGTTATCACTTTAAAAACAATAATGTATTTAATGTTTTCAGTTTAATAAATGGTTAATATTTCTTTAATTTGAATTTATGCTTGTGCAATATATATGTACCATTTGTAGCTGAAGTGGTTTATCTAACCGAAAATATTATTTAAAAATTAAATATGCTATTGTTTTTAAAATGACTGCTATTTAGTGCAGAGTTATTTGCAACTGTACAAGAATTTTAACAAATCTAGGAAGACATATTAAATCTAGGAAGACATATACCCAGCCTTCTCTGAGGGCACCTATATGTTTTCATAGTGTGTCCAAGATATGCTCAATAAGGTTAAAGTCAAGAGACTAAGTTGGTAATCCATATGAAGGATTGTTTGATTTTGAAGATATTGCTGTACCAGATTGGCTCAGTATGGTTGAGCATTATCATCTTGTAGGTAAAAGAATCTCCAATTGCTTCTGCATATGGTAAACTATGAGGTCTAAAACTTTATCCCTGTACCTTCTGGCATTCATATTTCCTCTATGTAGCATGTGCAGGTCTGTATAGCTGCCTAACAAAATGTCACTCCAAACCATTAGCCTATCTAAACCATAAGTGTCTCTTTTTTGAATGTTAGAGGGGAAGTACCATGTCCCTGATTCTGTTCAGATCTTGAATATGCTTGAAGTCACATTACACAATAAATCTAAATTCACCTATAAAGATTTACTATGGAGATATTAATATATTTGATTCATGAAGGACCACTCATTCTTTCTTTTTCTAAGTCATCAATTGTATAAAGGATGCCTTCCACTTTTTTGGTATGTCATCTAATAATTTAGTTTCATTCCAAAGAGCACATGAGGGACCTTTTCTGAATATCTGTTCTGCAAATGCTGGTATGTCAATATCTCCTAAGACTGTTATAATTTGGTTTAATTCAAACTGTGTCCTGACTCAGGATTTAGTTGGTTTTTAAATATCCATTTTAATTTCTTAATGTACTTTTCTTTCAGATTTGCTTTAAGAGCCTTTCCGATTTGGATGATTAGGCTCTCTAGGTGTGTATATAGAGGTAACCAAGAGGATATTAGCCCAAAGAATAAAGGAACACAAGAGGAACATAGAAAAAGTGAAATTAACTATAGTGTTGGCAATGGAGTCGTACAGTAAAGATCTTAAAATCAAATGGGACAAAGCAAAAATTATAAATCAAATTAGTACGTCAACACAAGCTCTAATAGTGGAATCAATAGAAATAATAGGAAGAAAATAGAAGGAAAGTATTATGAGCGAAGGACCAATATTCGAACCCCCCTCCCGTGGAGATATGCAATATAACAAGCATAAACAAGATCACTATGAACTATTAATATAGCACCCCATAAGACTTCAGATATTTGTTTTATTTATTTATTTATTTATTCTGTGTAATAGTTTGAACTGGTTCATTTTTATAATTTATATAACTTTTATAATTTTGACCTATACAACAGAAAAACATTGTAGTTGTTAGTTAAACAACTACAATGTTTTTCTGTTTTCTTTGTTTGTAGCCATGATAACACCCATTAGTTCTAATATGAACATTTAAAAAGTTTGTTTCTACTTCTAATAGTGTAATCTGATGATGGCTCTAATGCTGAAAACGTTTGCACCTAAAAAATAAATTTATCTTAACTGCTAGTAGTGCTGTATTCGATCTTTAAATGACATATAGAAGTATAGGAAGTTGTTAAAAGTTTAGTTGAATTCTGGAATGATATTCAAAAATTTTGAAACTGACCATACAGTCTGTTAATCACATTATGGCTAACATTTTATCATGTGGCTATATCTGCCTGACTTTGGCATATCTCTAGCCTTCCAATTAGTCTCCATCTCAATTCATTGATTAAATGACATCTACTAACAATATTCTAAAATTTTATTATCTGGAGTTTCCCTTTTCACACCTGAGACCTATATTGGTGAGCAACCTTTACATGGTGACTTTTATAATGCAGTTGATTTTCATATCCTGAGGACTACAGAAATAATTTCCATACTTTATTCTTACTTAGCATTGCACTCTATGTAATATACAGTGTTGTTAAAAAGGACTTATTTAGAGAACTTTGGAAGAAGTTATAAGGCTTGTAATGAAGAGAAATTTGTAATAAACATGTACTTCAAAGATGCACTCGCCATTTATTGAAAAAAAAATTACTTGCAAAATTTTTCACTAGATAACACTGTGGCAATAACTTATATTACTTGCATAATGTTTACTACTCAGATCTATAAAAGCAAAACAACCTCTACAAAATCATAGAAGTTTACCTGCATTACAGAAGTAATGCCAACAATATTGCAGGAAAAGATGCTATTAGTGAAACTAAACTATCATGACATCAACAATGCAGCTATGGCTATCAGAAAATTCCAGTATCAAAGACATGCAAGAAATGAACCTATGTCTGTTTGTTCTGTTCTTAAAATGATTGCAAAATTTAAAATAATAAAACATCTTGGCATTCAACCAGTAGAGATTGAAAATGAGTGAACTCTTCTCATGTTGAAGATGTGGTTACAACTGTTGTGGATTTATCAAGACAATCTTCATGTGGTATCAGAAGTGTGCCAATTCATGTGTGATGATCACAAGATTGTTAAAGACATATCTAGATGATTACAAGAGAGATGTAAGAACAGATAATTTGAGCAATGCATTAACTAAGCATATTTATGAGAAGGTTCTGGAGATTATGTGGGACAAGACTAAAATTATCAAAAGTGTAAATGACTCAAGGGAGTCTTTTACAGCAGAAGCATTAGTTATATACTAGAAAAGAAAGACTGCATATATAATGAATGAAATTCATCTATATCAATTCCATTATCATGGTGCAATGGTGTGTGAATAATAAACTTTAAACTCATAAAAAAGCTAACATCTAACTTTATGTATATAGTTAAATATGATCAGATTATCTGTTGCTACTTAATATCTATCCTTTTTTATTAATTGAATGCTATATGGTACATACTTCCATCTGGATGATATGTGCACCTATATGTATTTGTTGGCAATTTGCCAGAAACATAGGTTTTTGAATTTTAAATCTATGTATTCTAAGAACTGACTTTGTTCTAATATTTATTCTTATTTTATAATGTGAACTGAGGATGACCTCTTAAAGCCAAAAGTGCTTTTCAAAAGTTGTTTTATGTGTATTTTTAATGTAAATAAAATTCTTTTTTTTCTACTTACTGTGCTGTTAAGTAACCAATTATTCTTTTACTTATAGAAGTAGAACACTGCATGTGTCCTACTTCTATAAGTAAAAGAATATGAGACTGAATATTCTGAAACAGAACTGTTTATCAATTTGTCTGGCTTTTTGTTTGCTTGCACTCACTACTATTTATTTATTTTTAAGGGATATTTGTCAGCTGAGCCTCAATTTTCCTATAATCTTTTTCTGTGAAGTTTGTAATTAAGGAATAAATATTTTCCATTCTAATAATTTTTACTGTTTATTTTCCAGATATGATTCTGTTTATGATTGATTTTGAATTGTTATTTTGTATATTATTGATGATGGCAAACATGCAAAACTATTTTAATAAAACATATATTGATTCAAATTATCTAGTGGTTTTTTTTTTTCATTTTTGAACCAGTTAAATTATATTAGAAAGTTACTTTATTTGTTACAACTCTCATATGACATAACTTTTTTGCTGCTATCTAATGAAATAATATGCACCAAAAATATGTATGTATAGCATCATACATATGATACTGATTGTTAAAATTTTAGCAGCTCAATATTAATGACAAATTATTAGATTAATTATTAAAATTACCAGCTCGCAGAGGTTTTCCATCTCTGAACCATTCAACTTTCAATTCAGGATCATCTGTTGGAATAAGTCTGGCTTCTAGATGAGCATTTTCTCCTTCTCTTAGATTAGATAAATTCTCTAATGGAACTGTAAATCTTGGTGCTTCTCTCTGCTGATCATCAGTATACTCTCTGCGTGAACGATAAAGTGATTCTTCTAATTGCATAATTCTTTCATTTCCTCCTGCCATTTCAGGTGGTAACTGAGGTTCTAATATTATAGATTTTTTAGCTATAAATGAAGAAAGCAAATGTTGAAAATAAGAATAAAATAAACAGTGTTAGTACTAAAAAATCGTACAAATTTATTTTTTTATAATTTGTCTATAATATTAAAAAAAAATATGGAATTTAGCAGAATCTAGATTATTTCATTAAATTTTAGTCTATTTAAAATCTCTCCAGGGCAAATTGAACAGACTGTCAAATACCTTTTTTATTTCAAATAAAATTAAATGAATATTTAGCTTTATGATTTTTTGGATATTTAACATGTAAAATGCAACTTACATTTACACATTAGAGTAGTTTTTGTAATAGCAAAACCCAATTTGTTTGTTGCTTTGCACATATATTCTCCACTATCTTCTGCATAACAGTAAAGAAGATCCAAAATAACAATTCCAAAATCATGAAATGTTCTAAATCGGTGACCTGAAATAAATGTGATATTTAATATAATTAACATAAATGGTCCCAAGTGTATTTTTTAAGCACAATTTAGTAGATAACTACATAATTCTTACCAGAACTTAAAAGTTTCCCATTAAAGAACCATTCTACTTTCATATTAGGATCATTTATTGGTATTAACTGAGCTTCAAAATGTGCACTTTGACCTTCAACTAAGTTAGGTAATGGTTGAATTTGAGTTTTAAACTGGGGTGGTTGATTTATGCCTTCTACTGATATTTGACTTCGATATTGAGTGTATGATCCTTCTAATTGAGCTATCTTCTCCAAACTCTGTGGCTGTAATGATTCTCTAAATATTTTTCCATGACCTATAATATATAAATTTTGCATTTATACAAATATTAAAATATAATTTTTATATGATTTTGAATAAAAATATAAATGAGAAAGTTACCAGAACATTCAATGACACATCTTGTGGTATCAGAACCAAATTTATTAGTTGCAACACAAACATATTCGCCACTATCTTCCACATGTACAAAAGATATATCCATTACAACATATCCAAAGTCACTTAAGGTTTTAATGCGTGAACCTAAAGAAATGATTTACAATAAAAATAATAAATAAAAATATATATATATTTAGATAATCAATCATAAAAATAAACTTTAGGAGTATTTATGATTAGCCAATAACCAAACAAGTCAAAAACTCCTAATGGAAATAATTTAGAACTAACTTTAATATATGAGCCAAAACAAATTTTGAAACAAATAATGAATAATTAATCTAGATTATGGTTCAATTATTAAACGATAGATAGAAACACTTTAATCCAAATTGAATTAAATTATTAAAATATTAGAATTAATTCCAAATTATTACTATTAGATGATTTTTTGCTTGTATAATCATTAGTTTATATTTTTTTGTTTTAGTATAAAATAACTGTTTTTCACAAGAACTTACTTTGTCTAAGAGGTTGTCCATTATGGAACCATTCAACTCTCATATGAGGATCACCAACAGGTATCAATGTGCATTCAAAATGAGCACTTTCTCCTTCTTTTAATCCAATTAAACTTTGTAGCTGAGTTGTAAAACGAGGTTTTTGTCCACGTGATATATCTATACATTCTAAATTTACTGTGATTTCTGCATATCCCCATTTATTGGTAGCTCTGCATGTATATTCACCAGTATCTTCAGGATAAACACCAAGGATTTCTAAGACCACCATGCCAAATGCATGAACAGTGCGAATGCGATGTCCCACTTTGAGTGATTCACCTTTGAAAAACCATTCTACTACCATAGTCTGATCACCGGCAGGAGTTAATGTAGCTTCAAAATGAGCAATGTCACCTTCTGTTAGATTGGTTAAATTCTCAAATCGTGATGTAAATATAGGAGGTTGGCCAATTTCTTCAGGAGCTGTGATATCTACTTGTCTTATTAATGTTTCTTCCAATACTTGAATGCTTTCTAACCCTTTTTCTCCTTCTGGATGAAGTGTGCCTTCATAAATTGTACTTTTGCCTTTTAAAAAAAAATATAATTATCAAAAAAATATAAATATTATATTATAGATTGGATATAAACTTACCTATGCAAGTAATAGTAGTTGTTGTGAAAGCTTCTCCTTGTTTATTATATGCACGACAAGTATAAATACCACAGTCTCTAGGCCAGAGATCTGATATATCCATAACTACTTGGCCAAAATCATTAGTAAACATGAAACGTGAACCTACAAAATTTAAAATAATTTTAACACACTATTGCCCAGTTTCATATGTCATACAAGTTATGTCAAATTACACTTGCCATCCAATAGGCTACATCATACAGAACAGTGCCGTAACTAGCCATTCCTGTGCCCTGTGCAAGAATTTGCATTTAGGCCCCTTAATTAATTAGGTTTGGGAAAATAATAAAAACCTAAAAATTCGTTGCATATGAAATTAATTATTAAAATTTTACTATAAAACTCAGATGGTATATTAAAAAGTACTAAACGAAATAATCTACAAGTATATAAAAATTTAACATTGCAAATCACTTCACTATACAAATACAAAAGTACAAAATTACCTACAGAAATTACAAAAACCCAACATAACAAAATTGATAGGGTTATCCCAGTACGTTCGTCATGTGTCTGTTAATGAAATCCTTGAAATATTGCAGTCAAATAATCTTAATATTATTATTTGCATTCTTATCTGTTTTCACAAACACATATATGCAAAAACACAAGTATAGTGACTATGTTGCTGTATTCACATTGTAACCTAACCTAAGCTAACATAGGCACGTTGAAAATATCAGTCAGTTCTGCCATTCATTTGAATGTTCATGTTGGTGAGTAGTGACATCTAAGGTCAAGTAAGGCAAAATCTGTTCAAACCACATAGTAGAAAGGTGGAAAAATTTAAAATTTAAAAATATAATTTCTTGTGAACAGCATTTTGGGCCCCCCCTTCCAAGTGGGCCCTGTGCGGGTGCACCTGTTGCACCTGCCTAGTTATGGCACTGATACAGAATGTTAAATATTATAAGTTATATAAGGATTTTTAAAAATTTGTGAACAGTAGTTAAAGATAACTATAAAATTTATTTACCAAGACTAAGTGGTTTTCCATTGAAAAACCATTCAATACCAAGATTTGGATCAGATGCTGGTTCTACTCGACATTCTAACCTTAAACCTTCTCCCTCATTAATTGTAAAGTTGGCTTGTAGAGGCACAACGAATACTGGTTTTGGATATTGAGGTTCAACTTCTTGATATGGTATCTGAATTTAATAACAATTGCAAATTAAAATTCTTATATAAGATTTTATAGTATATACTGTAATAATAAATTATAAATATAGTAATTACTTGATATTTTGATAAATATGCTTGATCAACTTCTCTCACTTTTGATAAGCCTTCCTGACCCATTGGATGTTGTGTGACATATATAATATCATCTTTGCCTTTAATATAAAATTTATTATTTTATAAAATTCTTTCTAATATATAAAATGTTATAATATTTAAATTTAAACATTTTTTCTTACTGTGAACTTTTAGTGATCCTGTGGTGACAGCTTGACCTTTGTTATTTGTTGCTCTGCAAGTGTAAATACCAGAATCTTCTGGAAATGCATATGATATGTCCAAAGTAATAAATCCAAAGTCATTTTTCACTGTGAATTTGGTAGCTGAAAATAAAATTAAAATTATTTTCTTGCTCTTGTATGTGACTACAATATAGTCCAGATAAATTCTTACCTGCTGGTAGAAGTTTTCCATTAACTAAGAATTCAATGGTGAGTGTTGGGTCTCTAGATGGTTCAACTTGACATTCGAAATGTGCTGATTCACCTTCTCTTAATTCTATATCATTTAAATGTGTCACAAATATTGGGGCTTCATATTCAGTTTCAGGATATTCTGGATGAGAAATATGAATAGATTCCAGTTGTTGAATTTTTGGCAAACTTTCAGGATGGTGTGTTCCCAAAAGAATATTTTCTCTCCCTAATGAGGTGAAAATACATATATTATTTGCAAATTTAGTTTTATTGAGAATCAATTGTATATATATATATATATATATATATTCCACATACTTTCTATATATTATTTTCAAATTTATCATAGAATAATACAAAATTTCCATTATGTAATGTTAATCATAAGAAATTTTAGATTGAAAAATCATAAAAATTAATTTTGTTTTACCTTCAACTTTAATTGTGCAGGTAGAAATTGCTTCACCAATTTCATTTACAGCTCGACAAGTATAGATACCAGAATCATCAGGTCTACCACTAATTATATCCAGAGTCACAAATCCAAAATCAAATGTTGTTCTTATGCGTGTACCTATTTAAAAGAAAATTATATTTTTTATAAAATATTTTTAATATAATCATTATAACTAAATTATTTAATTTGACAATAATTATTAATTATAATGACTAAATTAAATACAATTAGACTATAAAATTCATTTAATTAAATTTCATATTAAATTTTGTCTAATAAACAAATAGTCATTTTCCAAAATAGTTATGGATATTTTATATAATTTGACATCAATTAATTGAACACTATAAATAAATACTTATTAAATCTTTGAAAACTTTTCATATATTTGCTATTCATGCATGATGTTTTGTAGTTATGAAACAACTTAAACAAAAATTTATAACATTTTATAAAATATCCTATTTTTCTTAAAAACATACTAAAGTATAAATGTAATTCTGCTGTTAAAAACAACTGTAAAAACATTATGGCAACTGATGCTACCAAAGATTTTCTAATAACAATTAATCCAGATTAAGAAGAAAAAGAAAAAATTAAATGAATGTTTATTGAAAAATTGATGCAACCTAAAAATTAAAAGTTTAAGGGTTTTAATTTTAACTTTAAAAAAATAGTTATATTATGTGAAACCCAATCCTAGTATTTTTCTACAGTTTAATCTATTTTACAAGTTCACGATATCAATTTATTCAATAGCCATACTACAATAATAAATACAAGTGCTTATAAAGCCAGGACTCTGACCTCAGGCAAGATAAACTGAACATCCGACTACTGCCAATCTTTCAAGAATTATTTTCTTTGTCAACAGAACAATCTTTAAAATTCTTAATTATTATGTAGTTTTTCAATTATTCTGTGCAATTTTTCTCATTATTTTTTTGTTTAAATTAATTATATTACGTCGAATATCATATAACGTTGAATATATGTATGTTACGCCAATCAATCAAATTTATTCTATAATATTAATTAATTTTAATCATACAATAGCAATTCATCAATTTATACTGTTTTTGAACATTTGTTAAATTTAATAATCTATACTTATGAAGCAATTTCTACAGCACGTGTGAGTAGACCAGATATCAATCTAATAACTTTTTCAGCGTTAAAACGCCATCATCAGCTCATACATTAATAATAACTATTATTAGAGTTTTTGAACATCGTATGTTCGAAAACTCTAATAATATAGATGAAGAACATATGATGTTCGAAAACTCTAATAATAGTTATTATTAATGTATGAGCTGATGATGGCATTTTAACGCTGAAAACATTACTCAATAAAGTTTTTGGTAAAAGTTATTAGATTGATATCTGGTCTGCTCACACATGCTGTAGAAATTGCTTCATAAGTATAGAACCTCTTAGAGCAGTATAAAAGAAATTCATTTAATAATCTAGTTTTAAAGAGTAAAACTAACAATTTCAATCGGGGAATGTTTAACTTAAATTGACCTTTTAGATAGGAGGGGAGAGAAAAGAATTTATAACTTGTCAATCAAACCATAAACAATGCTTTGGGAGAACAAATGATGATTAAAGTGCAAATAGTTGCAAGGTCCAAATATAGATACCTTAGGAAAAATACGATAGTAAAAGTATTTTGTCAGCAAAGTCACCTGCCAATCCCAGTGGAAGAGAGGTACAACTTGACCAAATAAGGTCAGAAGTGAATTCGAACCTTCCTCTCTCCTGATGTGATTGGATGGACTAGGAATAAAAACAGAGAGGCAGCCGAGCTTGACACTCAGGACACTCGGACACTCGGAGCTGTCTACATCTTGGAGGACAAGGCAGGGGCCACAACTTCCATATTTAAGAAGAAGCTAGTGGGCTCTCTTCTTTCACTTACTCTACATATACTTCTACACTACTTATTTTTTTAAGAGAAGAAAGAAAGGAAGAGAACAAGAAAAGTCTCTCTCAAGGTATGTTTATGGGTCAGAAGTAGTCCCCCCTTTTTTGATATTTCTATTTTATTTGAAATTCTTTAGTTTTACTACGTTAACTTTTGTCTTCTTTTCGCTCGTTATATGTTCGTTAAGTCATTTTTAATCTATGTAAAACCTTATTACTTAATATAGCCTATTAAATTTTATTGTTATTTACATAAATTTGTGTTTTCATTCCAATGAATTTCCAACATTTCTGACTGAGTGTCACTTACCACATGCCTGATTTAAGTTCATTTTTCGGTTCAAATGACTAAAAACGCATGTTTGGTGTGAATGCGACGAATCGTCATACCTGGTGTCAGATACATCCTGACTTAACTATCAACTGCTTGGTAGTTAAACTCATTCTTTTCATTAATAAATGCCGCGATCCCACAATTATAATTATACAATTGATTAATAAGTTGCTAGAGCTGATAAGATTGAACTTATAATTCTTATACCTGAAACTAAATATCATCATCTGTTTATTGAATATATACTATGGACTACAGTCAGTGATGTAGTACTAAAAAAAGAAATAACAGAACACTATCTATACATGTATAAAACAACAACTGAGAATAACCATACATCCATGAGAAGAACTATACATGTACAGAGTTATATGTGACAGCAATATATGCATGCATACATATTTCATTGTACTCATTCTTTCTGTGCAGTTTAATAAGTCCCTATGTGTACATTATATTGCTGATTGAAGACTTTCATTAAAAATAAGATATTTTTGACATTTTATCTTTAATTTGAAGTTATGAACTTAATAAAATTAATTATATGCAATTATTCAATTAAAAATAACAGATGTAATGTATTCTAACAAACTCTACCAGTATGCATTCAGTTCATGGGAAAAAGTACTGCAATGACATTCTGGCCCCATTATACCACTGGACAAGGTAGTTCTTGACTTATGATAATCTTGACAGTGAAGTAATCAGTAAATTCTGTGAATGATCAATAAAATTGACATTGGTTCAAGTCTCTGAAAAATGGTCTGATATGCAGAAAGTATTTTTTTTGTATTTGATTCTTGTATTTTTGTGTTTGTTAAGTTTATTATGATAAAATGGAGTGTAACAATAAATATCAGTGGACAATCCATAAATTTTGGGCTTTTCTGTCAGAATTCTTTATGGGAGGGTTAAGTTTGAACCCTGCCAAAAAGAAATCCATGACTACTTGTATATTATACTCTCTATAATTTCAACTCCATATTCCTGTCATAGAGGGAGGCAACAGAGGTAGGAAATTTATGTTTAAGCTCCTTCTTATGGCTAAAGGAGCTCTGGTTTTACCAAAATCCATGTATGAGGCATTTTGATAATGATTGATTAATACTAAGGTCGTGAAAGATGTAATACAGTGGTGCCTCGCAATTCGACGTCCCGCAATTCGTCAGTTTTGCAATTTGACATTTGAGTTTCGCGGGATGACGCATGTGTGTGCATGGAATTGTGTGATGTCATTTGCTATTTGTCAGTTCTTTTTGGGCTACTTTGGTGTTTGTCCATGTTGTTTGTGTTAATTTTCAATTCTACATTTTTTAGAAAGTAAAAGATTTGTAATTATTATTATTTTTTTTGAGTGAAATGTAAGGATGGGTTCAAAGAGAACTGACCAGAGGAATAATTCCGAATAGAAGAACACTCGATTGAGCAAAGAGACAAAGAAAAAAATTGTAGCTAAAGTGCAGAAAGGTAGAACAATTTAAATGTAACTCGAGTATGGCGTTTCTAGGACAACTGTGGTAACTTTTTGCAACACAGAAGATTATGGGTTCTAGCGTGTCTTCTGGAAGACTTCATTCCAACATCCAAGGGCTAATAAATTGTGTTGTGTATAAAATAGTGTTTTTTGTAATTTAGTGTGTTATACAATAATAAAACACATGTAATATTCTTATGTATAAAATAGTATTTTTGTAATTTAGTGTGTTTTATAATAATAAAACACATGTAATAAAGTAAATAATATAGTGCAGGGGTCAGCAACCTTTTTTAATAGGAGGGCATATTTCAGAAATGCAGGAGTTCAGCGGGCACCATAGCACGCAGTGGATAGACTATACGAGGATAGTGGGGGCAGAAAATAGCTCACTATATACAGCATCAGATGTCTCTACTACTCGAAAATTGATTCATCTAGTCATCTAATCTTATATAGATGTTGCTAAGATTCAGTTTTCGTCAAAAATTTAATTGCACAATTCATACAATTGTTAAATTGGTGAAAATTGGTTAAATTGGTCAAAATTGGTTTTACTAAAATTATTCATTACAATTTGAGTATTTGTTGTTCAAATATTCTAAAATTTATATTTCAGATATTTGAATGGCGGTCACTTAAAAATTGTTTCGTGGGCATCCTGGTGCCTGCAGACACCACATTGCTGACTTCTGATATAGTGTATCTCTCTCATCTCACTCATTAGGGGAGTGGGATGGAACCGATAACGAATTAATCTATTTTACATAGTCTTATATGGGAAATATTCCCGCAATTCGACAGTTTCTCAATTCGACATTACTTCGGCGACGGTTAGTGTCGAATTGCAAGAGGAGTCCAACAATGAATTAATCTATTTTCCATAGTCTTATATGGGAAATATTGTCCTGAAATTCGATATTAGTTCGGCGATGGATTACTGATGAATTGCGAGGCACCACTGTATTATGAACAAGCTCTTTGAGGCACCATGCAAAACTGTGTTATATTTAACCTTCCACCTATATTGGAGAATAATCAGATAGTTACTGTTTTTCTTTTTCCAGTTTTTTAGATCTATATGTTTATATCCAGTTTTTTAGATCTTTTCTTTCTATTCTTTCTTCTGAGGAAGTAGATCTTAAATAATATGCCATGCCCAACCAACTGACCAGTATCTGAATGCCAAATAGATATGTGTTAAGCCTAACAGACATTTGAATAAATTTAAGTGCTTATATTTATTTCAATATTTATGCATGCAAAGTCAAGAAGACAATGGTAGCAAAGAAGTTTGACGTCAGCAGAATCCCAACCAAGTACACGATTGAGGTGAGGAACAGGTTCAAAGCGCTCAGCTTGGACAGTGGACAGACCAAAGAATTGTGGACAATGATCAAAGGGACTATCATAGAGACTGCTCTGGAATATGTCCCCTACAAGATGTCACCAAGGGAGCAGTTTGGCTAACTGAGAAGACCCTGCAAATCGCAGAGAAGAGACGTGAAGCCAAGGCCAAAGGCGAGATTGACAAGGCCAGGCGATTGCATGCAGATTTCCAACGTGAGGCAAGGATCGACAAGAACAACGCCCTTAATGCCCACTGCAAAAGTCTTGAAGAAGCTTTCAGGAAAGGCCAAACCTGAGAATTATTCACCACAGTGAAAAAGGTGAAAACTCCCTTCTCAGCCTGACAATCAACCATCAAAGATCGTGATGGTAACGAACTGACCGATCAGCAAGATATCAAGGAGAGATGGCAAGAATACACTGAAGACTTGTACACTTCCATTGACGATCAACAGAATGAAGATCAGACAAACCAGGGACTTCAAGAACCAGATCTTCTTGAGAGCGAAGTAGAGTGGGCGATGCGTCAACTACCAAGCAACAAGGTGCCTGGCATCGATGGAATCCCTTCCGAACTGCTCAGGCCAATCCCAAGAGCTGCCTTGATGGCTCTTTGCCAGCAGACTTGGAAATCCTGCACGTGGCCAGCTGATTGGAGGCAGTCAGTTTTCGTCCCCATACCAAAAAAGGGAGACATAAGGGACTGCACCAACTATCGAATCATTGCCCTCATACCACACGCCAGCAAGATTCTATTGAAGATCATTCAGAAGTGACTGGGCAATGTCATTGATCGGGAACTACCAGACGTCCAAGCGGGATTCAGGCGGGGCCAGGGGACCCGCAATCACATTGCAAATCTTAGATGGGTCATGGAGAAGGCCAAAGAATACCAAAAGAAACTCTACATGTGCTTCATCAACTACACCAAGGCATTCGATTGCGTACTATCGAATCATTGCCCTCATACCACACGCCAGCAAGATTCTATTGAAGATCATTCAGAAGTGACTGGGCAATGTCATTGATCGGGAACTACCAGACGTCCAAGCGGGATTCAGGCGGGGCCAGGGGACCCGCAATCACATTGCAAATCTTAGATGGGTCATGGAGAAGGCCAAAGAATACCAAAAGAAACTCTACATGTGCTTCATCAACTACACCAAGGCATTCGATTGCGTGGAGCATAGCAAGCTTTGGGTCGCCCTGCAGGAACTGGGAGTGGCGGAACAACTGATCAGATTGATCAGATCACTCTACCAGAACCAGGAAGCTACTGTGAGAACCAGATATGGAGATACAGATTAATTCAAGATCAAGAAAGGCACCAGACAGGGCTGCACCCTCTCCCCGTTTCTCTTCAATCTCTACGCTGAAGTGATCATGCAGAAACTGGACCTGGAGGAATCTGAAGTGGGGGTCGGGCAATAAGCAATCTCAGGTTTGCTGACGACACGACTTTGCTGGCGGAAAGCGAGAAGGACCTGAAGCAGATGATCATGAAGCTAAAAAATGAAAGTGAGAAGATGGAACTTCAGTTGAACATCAAGAAAACAAAAATTATGACCACTGCTGCCAAGGAAATCCATATAAAGATCAACAACAAGGAGATTGAGGTGGTCGACAGCTTCATCTTCCTGGGCTCCAAGGTAGACTGAATGGCGACTGGCGCCCCGAAATAACATGAAGAATCGCCCTCGGGCACACAGCGATGGTCAACATGGATCCAATTTGGAGGTGTAAGGATATATCAATCACCACCAAGTACAGACTGGTCATCGCTATTGTGTTTCCCATTGCCACCTATGGATGTGAGACCTGGATCCTAACAAAGGCAGACAGGAGAAAGATTGACGCGTTCAAACTGTGGTGCTGGAGAAGATTCCTGAGGATCCTCTGGAGGGTCACCAACAAGTCAGTCTTGGAGCACATCAATCCCGATTTTTCCCTAGAAGGTAAGATCACCAGGCAGAAGCTGACTTTTTTCGGTCATGTGATGCGGGCCAACTCGCTGCAGAAGGATGTGATGCTGGGGAGGATGAGCGGAACAAGACCTAGAGAAAGACCGAAGACCCGTTGGCTGGATATACTCAAGAGGGACACGGGCAAGAACATAGAGGAACTGCGGGAATTGGTCAGGGACAGGAAGACATGGAGGGACATGACCCATAGAATAGCCAAGAATCGGACATGATTGAATGGCTAGGATTGGATTGGATTGATTTTTATATATAATATTATACAATATATTTAATTTTATCAGAAATCATTTAATTTTTCTTATTTTAATTATTTACATAAAAGATAACAGAAATACATTATCTCTAAAAAATACATTGTTTATCAAAATAATTTTAATTTAATCTGTATTATTAGTCTCTATTCCACAGTAAATAATTACACATAATGAAGAATAATTAATTTTTATGTGTATATTTATTAAAAAGTTCATTTTTAATAAATATACACATATGCTGTGAATCAATCATTCATATAACTAAAGTTCATTTTTAATAGACCATATTAATTAAAATAATAAATATAAAAACAACATATTGAGAAAAAATTTTTTGTTAAAATTAGAAAATAAAAATTATGAAGAACAAAAAGTAGTAAACAGATTGCAATAAACTATAAAGAGTGAAAAAATATTGTGAGAAGAAAAAAGTTCCAACTTGAAGGAACTATAGTTCAAACCAAGACAGAGTAGGAGACTTTGACAGTATGGAACTTTAGTTCGAAGTAACAATGAACAGGTTAAATAGTGATTTATCTAAAGAAATGAACCTTTAAAATCAAGCAAATTATAATAATAAAGAAATTATTTATATCATATAAATGTTAAAGTAGTTTTATTCTTTATCATTGATAGATGAGTAGATGAGCTTTTACATAGATGAACTACTGCCTTAGGCACAATTCAGGAACAAAAGTTATACACATAATTATTTAACGAAATCCTAGCAGCTAGAAGATATTCAATTTCTGCTTCCCAGTCTGCCATCTTAGTTTTTTCCATTTCATAGCAGATGACAGATATATCTACTATGAACCTAATAGTACTGTATTATATAGATATATATGTGGTTTGAAATGCCATATTTATGAATGTTTAGCATTTATTTATTGCAATTAATCTTCATTTTTTTTTATTTTGTTAACACTTCATACTTGAAAAAAAGAACTTGTCCAGGAATTTGGAAATTGGAAATCATAAACCAAGAACTACCTATATTTTAAAATTAACAAAAAATAATTCCCTAAAATTTGATTGTTATATGTTTTGTACATTAGATATTTACAGATACAGATGCATACTAGAAAGTTGAATTCATTATTATAACAAATTTTACTGTTATTTACATTATTAAACCAATATTTTTGACATTATAAATATTAATTACATATTTAAAATGGCCAGAATGGATTTGAAAGACCCAGGAATATTTCACTTAAAAAGCTGTAATAGCAATAGAAAATATAACAACAAAACAACTTAAATTAGAGAGAAAGTTAAGAAAGTACCAAATTATCAAAATTGTTTTGAAAATATACCGGTAACTTATTTTTGATGATTTATATTGTGGAGCCTCAAAGATTCTTTACTATAGATAGATTAATTTATATGCTTACCTAAAACTAATTGCTTTCCATTTTTATACCATTCTATTCTTAATTTTTCATCATTTGTAGGCTCAACTCTTGCTTCTAAATGAATATATTGTCCCTCTATTACTTTATCTATATTAGTCAAATGTTGAGTGAAGAAAGGTGCTCGAGGTGGTATTACATCAACCCAAACTTCAGAAACTTTGGGTTCTGCATCATATTCAAATTTTCGTGTTCTTTCAAAAGTTTCAGGATGTTGACATTCACTCAAAATACTATGTCGAGCTAAATAAAAATATTAATATTAATTTTTTGAATTTGAATAATCTAAAAATAAGAATTTATAAAATTTCTTACCTTTTATTTTTAAAGATGTTGTTGTAACTGCTTCTCCAGCTTTATTAATAGCTTTACACATATATACACCAGAATCTTCTGGAATAACTGAAGCAATATCCAAATTTACCATTCCAAAATCATGAGTTACCTTATAACGAGATCCTAGGAAAAAAATAAGACTAAATGAATATTAAATTTTTTAAGAAATTATCAGAAATAACAATTAAACAATTTTTATAAAAAACTTTTTAAACATAACATTTAATTTTAAGACTAAAATATAACTTACCCATTTTTAGTTCAATTCCATTAACATACCACTCAAGATATAAATTAGGATCTCCAATAGGTATAACATAACATTCAAAATGAGCGGCCTGGCCTTCAACTAGTTCTCTTGGTCCTGTTAATGGCTTAGTAAAAACAGGGCGTTCATATATTGTGTCTGGAGTCTCTGGTGCTTGGAACTCTTTATCACTCTCTAATCTTTGGATCTTCTCTAAGCCTTCTGGATGTTGAGTTTGTAATTCTATTGTAGCTTTAGCTAAAATATAATTTTTTAATGATTATTATTATAAAATATCAAAATAACAATAATAACAAATAAAATACTTTCAGTAAAAAAATGAAAATTAAATGGGAGCATTTATAATCCATTCAAGGATTATATTCAACCATTTTATAAAATATAATGATTAAATATAGGATTAACATACCTTTTACTTTAATTGATGCAGTTGTTACAGCTTCTCCTAATTCATTAGAAGCTCTGCACATATATACTCCTGTATCATCTGTCCTTACATATTGTATATCCAAAGCAACATAACCAAAATCATGTACAGTTTGAAATCTTGAGCCTATAACAATAATTTATATTAATCTAAAACTATTATTTTAATCACAATATTTATAGTAATTTATGTGTAATCAATATTCAAAAAAACTTGGACCAGTATATTATAACATCAGATTAAGAACTTCTAAAATATTTTCCAGAAACAATTTTAGAAGATAAAACTGTTATTTTAACTACTTTCATGTTTAATTATTTTTCATTAAAAGATATATTTAAACATTTTTAGAATTCAATATTGTTAATTATTCAGATAAGATCAAAATTACAACAGTTAGAATATTGAATAGCTAAATAATCATTCTTTGTTACAAGTACCATAAATTATCATTTAATGTAATTTCCATATACCTGGTTGAAGTGGTGCATTATTGAAAAACCATTCAACTTTTAACGTAGGATCACCAACTGGAATTAAACGACATTCCATATGTGCACTTTGTCCTTCTATAAGATTGTCAAGATTTTGAAGAGGAGCAGTAAAAACTGGTCTTTGGCATGTTCTTGGTTCAATGTATACTTCTCGTTTATAACTACTTTCTTCTTCTAAAGCTTGAATCTTAGCTAAGCCTTCAGGATGTTGAGTTTCAAGTATTATGTCACTTTTACCTTAAAAAATAATTAAAATGTTATGTAAAAGTGACAAAATCCAATGATAAAAACATTCTAATTCCAAAAGTATAAAGAAATTAGATAATATTTAAATTTTATAAAAAATTGCAAATTATTCTTACTATGTATTCGTATTGTGATTGAGCTAACAGCTTCTCCTAATGTATTAGTAGCCTTGACTGTGTATGTGCCTTCATCTTCTGGAAGGACGTGGCTAATATCAAGAGCAACATATCCAAAATCAAAGGTGATATGAAATCTAGAGGCTTAAATATAAAAGAATATTATTGATATGAAATTTAATATTACAAATAATAATCAATAATAATAATAATAACAACACTATTTACCAGCTTCTAATGGTTTTCCATTATGGAAGAATTCTATTTTTAACTGTGAATCATGAGAAGGTTCTACTTGACATTCTAAATGAGCACTTTGTCCTTCCATTAGTTCTGTAAGGCCTCTTAACTGTGTTGTAAAATATGGTTTACATATTGGTCTTTCTTCAATTTCAACAGTTTCAAATCTTGTCTGGCATTCTAATTCTCTTATTTTTTCTAAACCTTCAGGATGTTGTGTGTCATAATAAATGCTTCGACGTGCTAATGAAGATTAACAAAATTTTAATATTATACAATATTTTAATTGTAATTTAATTTGATACACTTATTAACAATATGTACAGTGTTCCCCAGATAAATGTTGTCATTTATACCATGGATTCGAATATATTGTGGGTCTTTCCTGTTCCCCATTCTTTTGAAAGAGATTCTGAGAAAAATATAATACGTTACATAATCGATGTTCATCTGCCTTGCTAACTTCTTGTCACTATATTTAAATAATAATAGAACTTCCAGAATTATTATTATTATTATTTATGATAAAATAATAGAAATTTGAATTCATGTTAATAATTCTAATGGTATTTTATATAAATTTCAAAATATCTTTGAAAAGAAAAATTAAAAATTTTCAGATGGCAACTTCAAAACATTTTCGATTCGCAACACAAATATTCAAAGAAAACAAAAGGCATGACGAAAGGTTATTTGTAGTGAGAGTTCTTATCTGATACATATGTTTTTTTTGATGGCTGTTTCATGACTTTAGCAAATTTTACAAATATAATTATTTATCTTATTAAATAAACAGCACTCTATGCAGTCAGACATTTAAATATATTTATTCAATATAAATAAACAAATGCAAATGCTTTCGGTGTATTTACACCCTCTTCAGGCATCTTATATCACTAATCAAATCGAATCAAGTGATTGTTTATATATATTGCCATAGCAACCTCAGTCTGACTGCTTAGAGTGCTGTTTATTTAATAAGATAAATAGAAAAGTTCGAAGCAGTTTAAATAGTAAAGTTATAATATAGTTATTGTTTTAGTAACATTTAATTTATTTAATGGACAATGACAAACAATAAAAGAAAATCGTATACCATTAAGGAGAAACTAAACATAATAGATTGAGTGAAAAGTGGTGTCTCAAAAGCATAAATAAAACGGAAGTTGAATATTCCAAAAGAAATAATATAAGGATGGACTGCAGAAGAAGGAAGAAGGAAGGAAGAAAACCTTCTTGGATAAATTGGACAGTTTTCTCTTATTCTCTAATTTAGAATCACTAGATTAGAGAATAAGAAAAGCTGTCGGTTATAGCACGGTTGTCTTATAACGCAGGTCAGATCACCACCCTGCAAACTTGCAGGAACCAATGTACAGGAATACCCCAGAGTTACGTCAGGGGTTCCAGACGGGTGCCGTAAACTGAAAATGTCCGTAAATCGAAGCATTCCATTTTTTCACTTAACAATGTATTTACATGTAATGTCAGTTATGTAATAACATTTATTAGTTTCTTTATCCATAGCTGACATAAACAGTAAAAATTTACAGAAAGTGATATACTGTACTTAGCCACATGTGCTGACTAATAATTCAAACATGCTGGCAAGAAATATCTAGACGACCCCTGGAAGTGAGAGTTGGCAATACTTTTTCTCCCAGAAAATAATGTAAATTTGCAATTAACCAATAACGGCTTGATATGAAGATATTACATGATATATAAGGACTGATTATCGAAACAATCACTTAATTCCACTGTAAGTAGGGGCAAGAATATACCCACCATCTGACCCTGCGTGGAGTAAAAGGCTCCTAAAGGGGTTACCTCGCATTGGTAGTTTTCGAGATCCATCACTGGGGGCCCTCCTGTGGGCTCCGACATGGAATCAGAACTGCTTCGGTGGTGTCCACATCCGTCACTGGGAACCTGCGGTGGGACCCGCATATGAACTCGGATTGCCCGACAGACTCGTCTGCCTCATTTTCAGCACTTTTGCTTCCTCTTTTTGCTTTCACACTTTTTCTTTTCAGGGGATAAGTTTCACATAACCCCCATTGGGATCGGGACAAAAAAAAAAACGATCACTTAATTATCAGTTCATCTGATGAAGCGTTATTCGTTACATTGCTACTAATAATACATCAGCACGATCATCCATAACTCTAGCTATTATAAATGGCATTGTGGATCGTTTTGAAGTAAGTGTTAAACAAACCACTTAAATATATGAGATCAGAGTCCATACAGTACTATGAGCAAGTATAAAATCGTTTTACTGTTATAAAATGATTTTATACTTGCTCATAGTACTGTATGGACTCTGATCTCATATATTTAAGTGGTATATTATAAGCAAGTGGTTTTTTCAATTTTAAGTGTTTAACAAAGTACAGTACAATATTATTATTAAGAATGTTGTTATAAAATGTCTGATGATCGACGAACGCTGAAAACATTTGATCGCATGACCGATGGCCATGCATACGATTCCTCACATAACATTCTTAATATTGAACTGTAATAGCAGATACGTTATTTGTATTTAAATCACACCAAAACAATCTGTTTAAAATATCAGCAAGATGGCCACAGTGGAAGCATGCTGTGCTCTCTCTCTCTGAAGAATCCCATGTCTGTAATTCCGAATCACGCGACGTAAATTCAGGGAATGGTGGAAATTCAGAATGTACGTAAGTCCAAAGCGCTGTAAATTGAAGCGCCATAACTCGGGGTATTCCTGTATTAGTATTGTCATTTCTATAAACAGAAAAAAAGCAACAATATCTCCAAAAAGTACAATAGAAAAATGGAACATCATATACAATATAATCAAATTATATATAAATAAAGTGCTAAACATTATTTTTCATAAAATCAAAGTTACATATAACTACACAAACCAAATCAAATATCTAAAGTGTGATAATTTAGAATTAAATTGTGATTTTAATAATTATTTAAATCAAGACTATATCCCACTATCTGTTGTGTTAATAATTAATTATTTTAAATCCAGGTTAAGATGGTGCCATCTAGTGATTAATAATTAGACTATAATTTTAGATTAATTTCTTGAAAAAAAATTTGCCAGTACCCAGAGTTAACAAAGAACCAGGAATGTCCCATCTTAACCAATTAACTACTACGGTATTAGGCAGATTTTCATTTCAGGAAGCATATATAATGATTAATTTCTGAAACTTAACAGATTAGGTTGATACTAGCACTATTGCTTTAGTAATGCACTTGCTTTAGGCAGGATTTAATTAATTTCATGTAAATGATGTGAGAGTTGATAATGGCGGATTAAGCCAAAAGCACACCTCTAGTTAAATAAAAAAACATTTTTAGTCCACTTATTATGACACGGTCTGTTTATAAGTGCTAACAGGTAAATTTGCATGAAATTAATTGATACTAGCACTCCCAGGGAGGCTATCTATGTAGCCACAAGGCCTCTTGGCAAACTTGAGCAGACAGATGCAGCTACAGTATAGATTGGAATTAAACAACATTCCATATGTGCATTTTGTCCTTCTATAAGATTGTCAAAATTTTGAAGAGGAGCAATGAAAAGTGATCTTTGGCATAGTTCAATATATATTCTCATACTTTTACTTCAAATAAAGTTCAAAATACTTTCTGCTTCTTCTTATAAGATAATTAAAATATAATAGCACAACTGAATTTGTGCTGTTATATTTTAATTATCTTATATTCTCATTTATAATCACTTCCTCTTCTAAAGCTTGAATCTTAAATAAGCCTAATCTGGGGAATGGCAAATTTTCAATTTCAGGAAACTAGTTAAAAATTATAATCTAATTATTAATTATTAAATTGTACCATCTTAGTCTAAAATTAAAATAATTATTACAAACAAATGGTGGCACTATAGCCTTGATTTAAAATAATTCTTAAAATTACAGTTTAATTTGAAATTAACATATTAGAGATCATTTTAGCTTTGGATACTTGGTATTCAGATATCCCTTAGTTAGGCTACATTAACACATATAACTAAATATTTAAATATTATAAGTCCATTTCCCTACCCCAACTTAGCATTTCATAAAAATTTTTATGCCACATTTTGTCTTGTGAAATTCTTTGAGGAATTCACAATTTAAAATGGGGGCTGGAGAAATGATAATTCCTTCATCCTAAAATTGGAACAAATCAACTATTGGAATATGTTTCTTCATTCTGTGCTAAATTGTGCTATGAAATTCTTTGAGAAATTTAAGTTTGAATTTCGTGACTAAATAAATATTAACTTTGTAAAATTTTGAATTACAGGAATACCTCGATTATCGTGGTTTCGATTATTGCGATTCTCGATTTATCACGGTTTATAATTTGATACCAAAATTCAATTATTGCACTCAAAATTCGAATTATCACGGCTTCGAGATATAGCCCATTATTATAAGCAACCAGAATTACATTTGTTCTCCAGGTAACTCTCTAGCATTTCGTTTTTATCTGACGGCGCTTGCTCACCACTCATCAGTAATTGTCCGCCTTTACCTGAAGTACATGTGGACAGGGCCAGCTTAACCCGGTAAGCAGATGATGCACAGCATCGGGACGCCAAAATTATCATTTTCTCAATATTGTTACTCAGCAATACTGTACATTGCTGAGTAGATATTACAAGAAAGCTGCATCGGGTGCCGGGACCTCTAGAGTCGGCACTGCATGTGAATATTTATTTCTTTTCTTATTTACCCCTACAATGAATTCTAAAAGAAGCAAGGATGATATCAAGTCAACAGCTATCAAGAAGAAACGTAGAATGATCAGCTTAGAAGATTGGCACGTTTAACACATTTTTTGTACCTCGTAATTAAAATTTAATTAATAGATTTGAAAAATCCTTGGCAGTGATCACCCATTTTACATGCATTATTTATCCCGATTATCGCGGATTTGATAATTGCGGTATTTTTCGTGACAACAATAACCGCGATAATCGAGGTATTCCTGTATTTCTGAAGTAAATTTAATGTATTATACTATATTGTATTCATTTTGTGTTACAAAAATTTCTTAGTATACTATGAAATTCTTCAAGAAATCTAAGTTTGAAAATGATAGCTAGTGAAAGGCTAGTTTCCCCATGTGGTATTATAGATTATATAAATTATCAGTTTATTTGCTTTTGTGTCAAATTTCAATATATTAATTACACTAATTTGTACTGTGAAATTCTTTAACTTTTAAATGGGAAATGGAGAATTATTATCCCAATTTTATATTTCATGTGTATTCATTGTTTATGTTGAAATGTAGTATAGTGTTTTTTTATAGCAGAGATATTATAATCTGTGATTATGATATTTGTTAGTTTTCAGTATTTCATTTAATGAAACTCATTACAATTAACAAGAGTTTCATTTAATAAAGTACTATAAAATATTTCTTCACTTGCATCACATTTATAAATATTTAGCAAATATATTTGACTCAGCCTAATACTTCTAGCATTCAATTCATTTTCATAAACACTTTAACTGAAAAATATTACAACTGTATATAAAAATATATAATAGAATTTTTAACTTTTAAACTATATGATAAAAATAAATTTAGATTTAAGCTTTCAGTAAGTAATGCTTCATAGATAGATGGAAAAAACAACATTATTATACAGTTTTTATAAAGGAATCCGAATTACCTCTATTTTAAAACTATCAATTATGAGCAAAGAAAATATCCTTTTACTAAATGTTTTATATAACATAATTGCCAGTTTATAAAATATGGTGGCATAGAAGAATTAGATCTAAGTTTCATTTTTCATCTAATCTTTGTAATTTTTGTGAAAACTACAATTTAGATCAAAAATGGATATGTCATCAGATTAAATTTTATCTAATGTCTTATCCATTTTTATGATTTCTATCAGGATAAACTAATTTAATTTAATTTGCAAGATGAGAGCTTAATATTATTGCTTTTTACCAATGTGTTTTATATTCTATATTTTTTGTTTTATAAGATGCATTTTTTTTATAAATTTCATTTAAAATCCACCTTGCATCTTGCAAGCCAAAAAGAATAATACTGCACATACAAAAACTGAGAAATTAGCAGGGGACAAAATTTAGTTAATAAATAGTTTACATGGTTAAAACAGATATTATACAGTAATATGGTCAACATACTTTTCAGTAATTATCATGCTATTGTTAGAGTAACAAATGATTTCCAGTTATAAAGTTTTGATTAGAATTCACTTGTTTACTGACATGATCGTTTTTATTCTCAGCATGATCATAGTTGATGATTATGATCATATTGAGGATAAAGATGATTGTGCCAGTAATGAATCTAAAGTTGAATAATACAGAAATAATAAGAGTAATAAAAACATTTAAAACTGAAAGAATTCGCAGTACAAATTGTGTAATTAATCCAATTTCCTTTTATTGGATTTAAAATTTCCATTGTATTATCAATAATTTTATTTAAAGTCATATATTAACAACAAACTAACAGGGGATAAACCATTTTACGAATTAACCAAACAAACTAGCCAAACTTCCCCTGCGGATATAGTTTAAATCACATTTTTACAACAATTATTATTTTTTGAATCAAAGCTATGGTGTCACCATCTATTGAGTTAATAATTAATTAATTAAATTATAATTTAGCACTAAGGTGACACTATCTAGTAATTAACCAAACAAACTAGTCAAACTTCCCCTGGCAGATAAAGTTTAAATTACATTTTTACAACGATTATTTTTTTTTGAATCAAAGCTATGGTGCCACCATCTATTGGCACCATAACTTTGATTCAAAAAAAATAGTAGCTGACGTCATCTTAGTGCTAAATTATAATTTAATTAATTAATTATTAACTCAATAGATGGTGGCACCATAGCTTTTGATTCAAAAAAAAATAATCGTTGTAAAAATGTAATTTAAACTTTATCCACCGGGGGAAGTTTGACTAGTTTGTTTGGTTAATTTATTTAAAGTTTTTTCTTAAATTTATCATTTCAAAATTCAAATTTATCCATTCTATAAACTGCTTTTACTTACACTTATACCTCATAGACTACTCAGCACTTTTAGCAGTTAAGTTTCACTTAACTGCTGTTACTTAAGTTTTACAGTTAAGGAAAGTGAAACTTAACTGCTAAAAGTGCTGACAAGTGAGTAATCTATGAAGTTCAAATTTATAGTTTCAAATTATTCTATGCCACTGTGTCTTATAACCAACAATTATGGTATATAAAACATTTAGTAAACAAAGGAAAATTTTCTTTGCTCATAATTGACAGTTTTAAAATACACTTGGTCGTTGACTTATGACCGACTTCCGTTCTGACTGACAGGTCGTAACTCAATTTGGTCATATATTAGCCATATATTTATTAACAATATTTTTTAATCTTTCTAATCTTTATATCATCTTTATAATTAATTTTTATAATCTTTTAAATTTACTGAAATTAAAATTAAAATTTAATTTTAATTTCAGTAGAATTTTAATTAATACACCACATGCAACAAATGCTTGAAAGCAAATGAATATATGTGAGAGAGAGAGGGCACTGCTGGCATGTGTGGGAGGCCTGTGTTGCCAGATGCTCCCATAATTATCGTACATGCAGATGTCTGATTTATTAATTAATTAATTTTTTTTGTGATTGTAAGTGTGGACGGTCATAAGTCGATGACCAAGTGTAGAAGTAATTCGGATTCCTTTATAAAAACTCTGTATAATAATGTTTTTTTTCCATCTATCTGTGAAGCATTACTTACAGAAGGCTTAAGTCTAAATTTATTTTTATCATATAGTTTAAAAATTAAAAATTCTATTATATATTTTTATATTCAGATGTAATATTTTTCAGTAAAGTGTTTATGAAAATGAATTGAATGCTAGAAATATTAGCTGAGTCAGATACATTTGCTAAGTATTTATAAATATTTATATGTGCAAATACAGAAATGTTTCATTAAATGAAATATTGAAAACTAACAAATATCATGAAATCACAGATTATAATATCTCTGCTATAAGAAGCACTATATTACATTTCAACATAAATAATGAATACACACGAAATACAAACTTGGGGATAATAATTCTCCATTTCCTTTTTAAAACTCAAAGAATTTCACAGTTGTATTGTGATTGTGGGTGTGTATTAATTATACCAAATTGGTATAATTATATACATTGAAATTCGACAAAAAGCAAATAAACTGATATCTAAATAATCCACAATACCACATGGGGAAGCTAGCATTTCACTAACTATAATTTTCAAACTTGGATTTCTTGAAGAATTTCATAGTATACTAAGAAATTTTTGTAGCACAAAATAAATACAATATAGTATAATACATTAAATTTATCTCAGAAATAATTCAAAATTTTACAAAGTTAACATTTATTTAGTCACGAAATTCAAACTTAAATTACTCAAAGAATTTCATAACACAATTTAGCACAGAATGAAGAAACATATTCAAATAGTAGTAGTAGTAGTAATAGTAGTAGAAAAGGGAGGAGTCTACCCAGCCCAAGCACCGCGACCAATAGTGGTCTATTTTGTACCCCCAATCTAATCATCCCAGAAGAAGACCCATCTTTAGAACAAAAGACAATATTTTCCTCAATGGGACAGTAGCAAGATCCTCCGGAACAAGAAAATAAAAAGATCACGCCTAAGCCAAGAAAAAGCCACACATTCACACAAGATGTTAAGATCACGCCTAAGCCACGAAAGGGCCACACATTCACATAAAATGTGAATAGGGCTATCAACAAGCCCAATCAAGTGAAGATGTGTTCTATAATGACAGTGCATAAGAAGCCCTGTAAAAATCCTAACTTCATGTTTATTCAGAGAAAGCAACTCTTTAGTTTGCTAAACAGAGCAACCCAAAATGAGAGCCTTCGCCTGCCTAAGACCAGAGATAGACCGGCCGTCAGTCAGTCCTTAACAACCCGCCCAAAGACATCCGAACCAATGCCCAGGATAGGCTCAGGTCCAAAAAAGGGATGAGAAGCCCCTTCCTTGGCAAGCCTATCAGCAACCTCAATTCAAATAGTTGATTTATTCCAATTTCAGTGTGAAGGAGCTATCATTTCCCCAACCCCCATTTTAAATCGTGAATTCCTCAAAGAATTTCACCGCAAAATATGAGCACAGTACATTCCAGCAGTTAATTTTATCAATTCCATAATGGATGGGCTAGCATTTTCCCAGTTCCCTATTTTAAACTCTGAATTTCTTGAAGAATTTCACAGTACAAACATTCCAATAGTTATGATTCAATTCAATTTGTGGAGAGACTTGCATTTTCTCAGTCCATACTATAAAATGCAAAATTTTCAAAAACTTTTACAGCACAAAACAAAATTTTTTCAGCATAATTCAGCACAAAACAATGGTATAAAAATTTTTATGATATTCTGGAGTGGGATTGGAGAAATGAATTTAAATATTACTAGATGATTTACTAATAATTTTATTAAGTTACCTTGAATTTTTATAGTGCAAGTAGTTACTGCTTCACCTAATTCATTCACAGCTTTACACATATATGTACCACTGTCTTCAGGATAACAATAAAGAATGTCCAATGCCACATAACCAAAATCATGTGTTGTTCGGAAACGATGGCCTGTATATAAAATAAATTTATGTTTTATTATATATACACTTAAATTATTTTTGCTAAAATATGTAATCAATTTTAATCCATTCTTGCAATAATGTATTACTGCCCTACCATAATATAATGACAACAACATCTAAAATTTTCATTATTCCAAAATTAATAATGTAATCCAATCTGAAATGGCTCATATTACACAATATAAACTGTATCACAATTTTTGTTTATGTTTCATCATAAATAATCAATTCATTTTTAATACATGAAACATATCATATTTCCTCTATTTTAACATGGAGATTTTTATCTCAAAAGATGAAGATTTTCAGACAAAAATTTTATTCATTTTTTGCATCTAATTTCAAAGATATTTAAAACATTTTTGAAATCAAAATGCATCTTTAATTGATCTTAAATCAAACTTTCCATTGCATAATTTGAAGAAATAAATCATTGTGAATCAGTTGAAAAAAAAATAGGATTTTTTCAGCAGCAATCATTATTCAAACCATTACAAAATATTCAAATAAGAATTTACAAGATAAAATACTATATTCAGAATGAAAGTGGTATAGTAGTTCATATTAATAAATGAAAAATAAAATATGAATCTTATGCCTTGTTTTATTTATCAGTGCATGTAAGGATTTTAATAAATTATTGGAGCCTTCATTTTAGGCCATAAGGAATGTTAGTAAGAAAGTTTATTGATAGACCTAGAGCTATGATAAATAATGCAACAAATTATATTCCTAATATGCATAATAATTTACTAAGTACATCAGGATGTAGCTACTGTTGTAAAATAATTTTGAGACACTGATGATAAACAATTAACATCTATAACTAATGTACAGTCTGAATAGCAGGTAATGAATGATGATAATAGTAGTATTGTTTATTTTATCAAAATGTTTGTTCTATTTGAAATAAAACTGATACTCATATAGGTATAATAGCATTAAATTATGATATAATTATCATAACTGAATCTGGATGAAGAAAGAGGATACTGAGATATCTTGGGTTTTTGAAAATAATAATTATTTATTCTTTCAGTTCTATAGAGTTGAATGATATGGAGGTGGAATTATTATTGCATTAAAAAATAAAAGTCGGTTAAAGTGACTTTTCAAGGATAATTTACTTGCTATAAAAGCTAAGGGATATAAATTAATTATTTTTGGTATTTATTTTCCACCAGATATGAGGAATGAAAATATCAAATTAATTATATTGATGATAAATAAAATAAAAAATTACATCGCTCATTTAATATTATGATTCTGATTGACTTTAATTTTAATAATATTTCTTGGATAAACAACCTTTGAAAAGATACAAAAGTTATTTAACATTATATATTTTAAATGAGTTAAAATTTCAACATGGCAAATGAATAATTAGGGATGAAAATATATATTTAAGACATACATACTGGCCATAATTAAAAAGAGATGTTTAGATCACAACAATGAGATTTCTTTTGACTATATAACTGTATTCAAGAGACTTTATTGTCAAAGATGATCTATTTTAATAATTTAATTCAAATATTAGATTTTTTTACTGCAAGTAAAATTTTTTGGATTTATTTTTTTTTGTAATAGGCATGACTGTACAACATATCCAAATGAAGGTGTTTCTTCAAATCATGTTCCTTTAATGATAGAAATTCCTTTGGTTCCAGGGAATATTAATGATAATATGCAAGATCATCATCATCATTATATACAGGGTGCGCCAGCTAAATCCGAACAAAATAAACAATTTAATTAAATAAAATTTTATTTAACAAAAAAAGTAAAATTATCAAAATTATCATTTGCACATTAATTTTGGATCCCTTTAGATTAAAATTACTCGATGTAATTCCCTTCTGCCTCAATTACTGCCTCGA
>AYEL01063497.1:0-51537 GCA_000484575.1 Olivierus martensii
TTAGACTGTTATCTAAAAGAAATGTTGTACTGATGAGGGACCGGTGACGGGTCCGAAAATGTTTTGCAGTAATAAAACGCTTTAATACTTGCTGATAGTGCTATATTGACTCTGAACTAGTATCTTAAGTGGTATATTATAAGCAAGTGGTTTTTTCTTCTATAAGTATAAGTTCCCAAGTCTTACCCAAAATGCCTCTACAAGCGCACAGGGCTTTACAGGCCTTTCCAACAATAAACTCTACATGAGTCTTCCAAATCAATATCTTGTCTAACATAACACCAAGGTATTTGACCTGGGTAAAAAACTGCAACCTTTTGCCGAAGAATGATGGTTCAATTAGCCTCGCCAATTGTCTTCTTCATGTAAAAGGTACAATGACAGTCTTAGCTGGATTAACAGACAACCTTATTACACCACTTAGAGACTATATTGAGAGCTGTCAAACTAAATCCAATCTGTCAAACTAAAATATCTTGGATTAATGATAGACGGAAAATTAGCATAGACAGAACATACCCACTATATATATATATACTATAAATCTCCCATCTATTTCAAAGAAAAATTAATACATGTTTATTTTAATCAAAATATAAGGAGAAACATTGTTAAAGAAGACATTAGAGATTGTTTAGGGAACTATATATATAAATATGCATGAGCCAAGAAATATTATAAAGAAAAAGATTTTTATAAAGAGCAGCTTATACTTATGAGTCAATTAAAAATAAAAAGAATTTTTGAATGATCATCAGATATATCAGTTCAGTCAATCAGAGCATATCCTTATCACACCTTCAGATCAACCATACAATTCACTATATTCATAACAAATATCATTATCTTACTGATTTTGTTATTAAAGATACTTAGATATGCATGACTTTTACAATATTTTCATTTAAACTAAAATGCAAACAGCTCAAAAAAAACAAAAAACATATATTTGCAATAATATTGAAATGTTTTTGATCATATTTAGATCAAAAACATTTCAATATTATTGTAAATATATGTTTTTACCTTTTTTAAGCTATTTGCATTTTAGTTTATGCTTATAAGGCAAGCGTTTGGATATTTTCATTTATATTTAAATTAGAGTTACTGCTTTGAGTCAGCTTGACTCAAAAAAACTGGAATTTTTTCATATGTAAACAGAAGATTGAAGATCCAACAAGAAAGAGGGGATGGCACGGGTCTCATTGTATCTAATGACTATCTCTGAGAATATCTAGATTGAATCTTGAGATTTTCAAAAATAAACTCAAGATTTTTGATTTACAGAAAACTTTTTAAATTTAATCCTTAAAAACATTTTAAGTTGGTAAACAGTATATATTGGCTGATATATACTATTAACTAATTTGAATATCAAAACAGGGCTTGGAATTTGCAATACAGCAATATCATCAGGAAAACCTCCAAAAGCTGTTCATTGATCACATTCTTCTCTCTCATGCTTCAGGATGGTAATGGTTCCAAATCAATCAAGTGCAAGAATAAAGCTTGCACAAACCCATAACATGCTAAAAAAATTTGAAATCATTACCATCCTGGAGCATGTGAGAAATAAGAATGTTATCAATGAACAGCCTTCAACGGTCCTTTGGAATAGCTGTATTGCATATCTCAAGTGTTGTAAGATGTCAATTCTAATCTGGTGATAACTCACATCAAGATATCTGCACTACCTGTGTACTGACAGAAACTAAAAAGAAAAGTCCAGAGCCTGTAGTACTTTAGTGAGTGTTCTTTTTATAGAGAAGTTATATTCGGCCAGAAATTTATTTTAAAGAACATATTTATTTGGCATTTGCCACAAAGAACAAACTGTTTTCTGAAATCAAATTTTTTTGAAAATTTCATTCCAGAACTTATAGCATAATTTTTATGAAGGCTTGTAAATTGTTTTTTTGTTTGAAGTGTATTCTATTTTGTATCTTGTCTGTTAATATTTGTGTTACTAAAGATGGCTAATTTAATAACTGAAAATGTTACTACTATTTTTCAAAATAAATAGACCTTTTTGTTGCTATATGTGGTGTGAATAATGTGTTTACTATTCAACAAAATCCTGGTTCAGGATATAAAACAGATAACAAGCTTATTTATCAAATCAAAATAATTTTTTATTATAAAGTACTTTCGGGTATTAACCCATCACCAATTTATGATGGGTTAATACCCGAAAGTACTTTATAATAATAAATCATTTTGGTTTGATAAATAAGCTTGTTATTATATGTTAGTTTTTTTTGTTAAAAATATGTGGATATATATGACTATACAAAAAGTAATATTTTTAATAAGTACAGATAATTCTTAGTTTATGAGTTCCCAGGTTTTCAGATTTTTTCTTAAATATGAAGTATCAAAAAATTGAAAATATGAAACTTAATTACAATAAATAAACACTAAACATTCATAAAAAAATATTTCAATCAAAATACATAGGTTTACAATACAGAAAAAACGTTTGAACATGATAATATCACAGATCAGAACACAGAGAGGATATTATAATATGAACATAAACAGACTGATAATTAATATGAGGAAAATAAGAGAGAAGAAAATGGGAAAGAAACTAGCCTTTAACAGGAAAATACATTATTTAATATCATACGGAATGATAAAGACCACATATAGGAACACAGAAAAATCAATGTATACAGTGCCTATGGGAAAATAAGGATCTAAACGGGTCAGAAAAGTACATAGGACACACTTTCAGGAACCTGGCTACACATATCAGAGAATATAGGAAAAATGTAACAACAAATACAAGAACATTCTCACAAAGAGCAACTGCTTGCTGATTAGACATAAAATTATAAGAAGTATGAGTAATAAAAAGAATAAAGGAACCAAAGCAGAAAAGAACAGCCAAGAGCATAACAAAACAAGTTAAAAGAAGAAAAATTATTGATAAAGTAGATCTCAATAGAAGTATCAAAAACAGAAAAAGCAGTACAGACAGGTCCCAGAGACAAGAAATGTAGTTTTAAATTAAACATACTGATTATAGGGCCACAGATAGGGACATATTTACAGCATATTAAAATTGAGTGCTATGTTGGAGGAAGAGTTAAACAGAAAAAAAAATAAATTAATTAAAAAATAAAAAAATTTATATCAGTTTATTTTCGCTAATATACCTGATTGTACTTTAATAATTTTTAATTTTAATATTATTAATTAACTACTATAAGTTTTAATATTGTATTATATATTTTATACTGCTAAATTTGAATCATAAAAACAGCAGATATTTAACTTGAATTTCTGTTTAGTTTTCTAATTAAGTATTCATTTTACATTTGCATGCAATGGAAGTGAGCTTTTATAAAAAAATGCTTTTATAGTTATTAAATTATTGTGTTTAAAGAATATCCTGCTTGGAGTGTTGAATTTTATTATTTTAAATTATAAAAGTATTATTTATTTATTTTAATAAATGTTATATTATTCTAACAGTTGAAATTTAGGGTGTGACTCATATATGGATTTCAATTTTTATTATTTTTTTAGAACTAAACTATGGGGCTGACTTATACATAGAGTTAGTTATAAATGAATATATAAGGCACTAATGAAATTACTATCAAACATTTGGAATTATTCTGCAGTAGTCTTATTCATGAATAATAACGTTTTGTTGGCTGGTTAATGACTATAAAAGAAATTTTTCTAAAAATAAATTTTCACAAACAAAATATTGTTTAGAAATGATAGATAGAATTCTCCATTTCACTTTGTGTATTTCTATTAATGAATTTTATTCAGACTTGCAAGAGATTTTGAAAGTCATCAATTTTATTTTATCAATATTTTTTTTATTAATGTAAATAAAATTTGAATAATAAAAAACTGCTAAATTAATAAATAAGAATGAAATAAACAATATTTATTCATATTGAATTCCTTAATATTATAGGAAACTACTTGCTTTAAACCAATTACAAGACATACAGCTCTATTAGCAAGTATAAAGTTATTTATTATGGTATAATGTTTTCGGATCTTTCTACGATCCCTCTTCAGTACCAATCCATTTATCCTTACACCATAACTAAAAGAACATTATAAAATTTTTATAATGTTCTTTTAGTTATGGTGTAAGGATAAATGGATTGGTACTGAAGAGGGATCGTAGAAAGATCCAAAAACTTTATACCATAATAAATAACTTTATACTTGCTAATAGAGCTGTATGTCTTGTAATTGGTTTAAAGCAAGTAGTTTCTCTTGTAATTGAATTCCTTTATTATAATTTTTAAATTATAATAAAGGAATATAATTATACTGCATTTATTCCTTGTTATTTTCCTTTTAAACATAAATTCACCTAAATAATTTAGTTCATAAAGTATATTTACATTTACTAAATAATTGAAGTCTATAAAATGGAACCTTCTGCAGTAAATATTCAAAAAATAACTTTATTAAATAGAAACGTTTTCAGTATTCAGTTTCATCATCAGCTATACATAAAATATAAAATGTTTTAACATATCACTCGTAAAATAGTGCAAATGATACATTAAAACATTCTAGAATTTTTTATAAATAATTTTGTTCTACTTTTCCAGACATTTTTCGTATATTTTACGTATAGTTGATAATGGTATTGAGTACTAAAAATGTTTCTATTTAATAAAGTTTTTTGAATATTTATTGCAGAAAGTGCCATTTTATAGACTTCAATTATTTAATAATTAACGAATGCAGTAAAAATAGTTTTTAGTATATTTACATTTAATTTTTATAAATGATTTGCAGACTTAATACACTTGTATTTTTTTGGAATATGATTTATAGACACACAAATATTTATAGCCAATAATTATAAAATTGGCACTGCAATTTTTTAAATTGCAATTTAATAGTATATAAAGGGCCTATATTATGAATTTATATAATAAATTAGACTTTTATATGGTAAAGCTATATAGAAATTTATTTAATTCTATAAATCCATAATATATAATTTAAGCTATAATTTACACTGTTCTTTGTCAAATCTAATCTATCAGTAAAAATAATTGCCCATCTCTGTTTTTAAATGAAATGCCATACCTTTCACCAAAAGAGTTGCAGAACACACAGCCTGTCCTAATTCGTTTGTTGCTTTGCATGTATAAGTACCACTATCTTCTGTTTTTACATAAGATAGATCAAGAGCAACAAAACCAAAATCATGGGTAGTGGTTACACGGGTTGCTGCAAAATATTATAAATACATGTTTTATTTAAGTTGTTAAATATATATCAATTAAAAACTAAAAGCTTTAATAATTGTTACCTTTCATTAATGGTTTTCCATTGTGGAACCATTCGACCTTCAATTTAGGATCGCCTACAGGGATTAAACGGCATTCAAAATGAGCACTCTGATTTTCAATTAATTGCAAATTTTTCATGGGATGTGTAAATACAGGTGCTTGAGTAGTGGTTTCTTCAATTTCTTCTCTACGATATTTTCCAGATACTTCTAACATTTGGATTTTTTCCAAACTATCAGGTTGTTGAGATTCCAAAATCAAAGAACTTTTGCCTAAAATTTCAAAAATAATATATTTAATTGTAATTTAAAATATTTCTAAATAAAGTCAGGACTACAAATCTGAAAATCAAATAATCAGAATTACCAGAAAATTAAATTAAAAAAAGTATTACTCTTCAATGACAGAAATAAAATTTTCTTGTTACTTTTTAACAAATTCTTAATTTTTACATATACTTAATTTCTAGTTATTTATTCATTATAAATTGATTATAATAAGAATGGTTGAATTTTAATGAATTTTAAATAATTTTAAATAATTAATAAATACAAATTCCTATTTCTAGCCCTTGGGTATAATATTGATACAAAAAAGCATTATCTATTCTACCTTAATGCTAGAAATAGGAATTTGTATCATTGGAAGATAATGAACTTTCAGACATTATTAATTAATAAAAAAATTAATTATTATTTCATTAGCTTAAATGCATATTATCATTTATAACTTCAGTTTTATGTCAAATGATATTATATTGTAAAATAATAATTATATGCCTTGAAATAGCAATAGCTTAAATCTTCATTAATTATTTTATTTTCTAGAGAAAACATTTTAATGGAAATTTTAATATCACCCATCAAAAAAAAGCATACAAATTAGCAGTTTTTTGTATTTAAGATGTATCTGCAGGTTTTCTAAAATTTTTATATAATACTTATTTTAATTCAATGAAACTATCATTTTTGTATGAATTTTTATCGTTTTTTTAAATAAATTTTTTACAAATAAAACAATGCAATTTTAAATCATGATAACTATTGTATATAAAACATTACATATAAGCTTCCACTTATATGATAAACATATAAAATGATAAGCATCAAATTTCAAGTGGAAAAAAACAGTTTATTAGTAATTGTGAAGTACTTTTGAATTAAAGAAGTCATCTTAAACACTTACAAATCAAAAGAGTAGAATACAGAACATTTTGAAACAAGAAGCATAGAATATACAGGGTTAGCCTAAATGATTCATCGGGTTTCAAAGCACTGTTTATTTACAAGTATACAACGTACAAAGACGGGTGATACATGAAAAGATAGTTACACTCACCAAATTTCTGGTACATTCTACAAATGTTCAATGTGTGCACCCTTGGTCAGCCGGCACACATCCAAACAGTAATCCAGTTGTGTCCATATGTTCATTAGCATGTTTTTGTCAATGTCTGTCACAGCAGCAGTGATGTGTTACTGCAGTTCTTGCAGCATTGTTGGCATTGGGGGTACATAAACTTTGTCCTTAACATAACCCCACAGGAAGAAATCACATGGCGTGAGATCTGGTAACCTGGGGGGCCATGGCAACAGAGGAACATCACCCAAACCAGTGTGCCCTATCCAGCGATGTGACAGTTCTCTGTTGAGAAAAGCGAGGACAATTGTGCTCCAGTGAGGTGGAAGCCCCATCCTGTTGAAAGATGAAAGTCAAGGAGTCAGCAGTCAGTTGTGGCAACAACCACAACTGCAACATATCCAGGTACACGGAACCTGTAACCATCTGCTGGAGGAAGAAAAAGAGGCCATACACCTTTGTCTTGGATATGGCACAGAAGAAATTCACTTTTGGCAAATCTCTTTTTAACTCCACACGGATATGTGGCAATTCAATACCCCATACTCTCACATTGTGACGATTCACCTTTCCCGACAGTTGGAAAGTTGCCTCGTCACTGAATATCAATGTCCCCACAAAGTCATCATCATTTTCCATAGCTTGCTGCATTCGGTTTAAAAACTCCAATCAGTGGGCATAATCATTTGGAGTCAGGTGTTGTAACAGTTGCAAACGGTAGGATTTGAAATGCAAATGCCGCCGCAAAACATTCCACACTGTTTTCTGCGGAATGTCCAGTTCATGACTTGCATAAAATTTTGATTTTTGTGGGCTGCATACAAAGCTCTGTCTCATGCGCTTCACGATTTCCTCTGAGACACGTGGTCGCCTTATGTTTTTCCCTTTACACAGACAACCAGTATCACGAAACTGGAGAAACCAACGCAAAATGCTCTGGTGACCAGGTGCAGCTTTTCTGTATTTGCGTACGAATGCATATTGAATGCTCATAACAACAAACACTTTGCATATTCTAACACACAAAAACTCTTCTGCAGTGCCGCCATCTTGTAGAGTGCCATCACAGGACTGCTATCTAGTGTGCATGTGAGACACGAGGCAGGCTTTTTAAACTTGGTGAGTGTATCTATCTTTTCATGTATCACCCATCTTTGTACGTTGTATACCTGTCAATAAACATTGCTTTGAAACCCGATGAATCATTTAGGCTAACCCTGTATTTCAAATTTAATATTTGCAAAAAAAGAAAAGAATTCTTTCCTCTTTTATAAATTTTTAATTTGAAATGTTTTCTGTGCTGAAATAGATTATAATGTTTATTATAAACATTATAATCCATTTCAGAGAGATTATCAATTGAGATAATTTAATTATGACACCCCTGTATATGCCTGGAAAACTGGTAAATCTGGAAAACTGTAATGGACAATATTCCAAATAATTTAGATTTTGCATCTAACTATAATTAATGTATTTTAAACTTACTATAACATTTTAAGTGTACAGATGTTACTGCTTCTCCAAGAGCATTTGTTGCTTTACAAGTATATGTTCCTGAATCTTCTGGATATGCACACATTATGTCAAGGGCTACAAAACCAAAACTTAAGGTTTCAACAAAACGTGTGCCTGTTTTCACATGAATACCATTATGGAACCATTCTACTTTCAACTTAGGATCGCCTACAGGAATGAGACGACATTCAAAATGAGCTCTCTGTCCTTCTTTGATTTCAATACTCTGAGGTGCACTGGTAAATACTGGTGCTTGTGTGTAAATTTCTTCTTCAGTAGTTAAACGAGTATATCTAATAAAACAAATAATTATTATATGAAAAATTATTCTGTATTATAATTCTGACCAATGTTTAAATTTTTGTAAAAATACCTGGAATAATCTTCCAATTGTTGAATTTTTTCTAATCCTTCAGGATGTTGAGTTTCCACAATAATAGATGATTTACCTAAAATTTCAGTGTATATATATATTTTAAATATTTATTAAAATTTAATTTTGCAATAATAATTATAATAACTGTTAGAACAGAAACATTTTTGAATTTTATACACATTAATCACATTATTAAATGTCAAATTATCTGAGAAACATACCATATTAGATACGGATAATTCATTTTAATATGTAAAATGAATTGATATTAATATAGATATATAAATGACATGAGCAACAAAAGTAAACTTATTAATTTAATGTATGAGTTAATCATCATCGATATATGAGTGATTATTATGAGTTTTAATTTTATATAGATAAAGATACTGGTTAAGCAATTTTTATTAAATACTGTTTTTATGTTTATAATATTTTGCTATAGCATTTTTAAAATTTATTGTCTTGAAGAAAAACATATTTCTCTGATAAAATTTGATTGTCATTTCTTTGTAGTATCATACAACAAAGCATTTATAAATAATGATGTATTGTATTTCTATACTAATTTTATTATTATTATTAAAATCCAAAATAGAATATTAATCATATGGTACAGTATTTCATAGTTTAATTGAACATTGGAAAGATCATAATGTAATCAATCTGAATCATCAGTTTTAAAGAAATACTTTTATATTGAAATAAAGAAGAAAAGAAATACTTTTATATCAAAATAAAGTGAATGCATATATAATTTCCATACTTATATCACCATATCACCATCAACCTGAAAAGGATAATTGAATTCATATCTCACTAATGCTTTACTAAATAAATAAATTTAGGTATTATTTTAAAATTGATTTAAAATTTTATTCTTCAAATTTATACATAGAGTATTTTTTTAGGAACCCAAAGTTTGAATGTTTTATATCTCAATAAACATTCAATTCAATATCCTGAAATAATATTTCAATTTTGAATCCACACATCCCTAAATAAATATCCTCGCTACAGTATGGCTTATCATGCTATATTATAATCCTATAGTATTGTTTCCATTTATGCTTTTCAGTTTTGTATGATTTTCAAGAATATAAATTAAAATGTTATCTATAGGATTTACAGGGTGCGTCAGCTAAATCCGGACAAATTTCAAATTGAATTTCCCGCCATATTTGGATAAAAATATTTTATAGCAAATAATTTAAACTTAAAAAAATCAAAAATATATATTTAGTGACAGTATTTATTTATCTTATATTCATTCATTTATATTGTGTATTTATGGCAGAAAAATACATTCATTTTGGACACATACCACAATTCTCTTTATAATCAAAACAGAAATAAAGTTATGCAAAAATGAAATGTTTTGAAATAAATTAAAACTAGAATATTTTATAATTTAACTAAAACTGCTCAAATAATAGAAATCTGTTATATTATACATTTAAATACAATATATAGCTTAATTTTATTTAATTAATATATAAATAATTTCAGTCATAATATATTTTCATTATGATACACAATCGATTCCACTTAATTGGGATTAATCCATTTTGGCCCAATGAAGCAGCTGCCCCAATTAAACAAACTAATAATAAATTCTAAAATAAAATATGTAAAACGTAGATAAATAAATAAGTAGGTAAAAATAATAATAATTAGGTACCTATTTTAATGCTTTATTAAAATAGCAAAAAAAATAATAATTAGGTATCTATTTTAATGCTTTATTAAAATAGGTAGCCAAATTATTAGGTTTTTAGCAATCTCCTCTGACTTCGCCTTCAACACTGGGTTACTATATTCACGCCTCGCCCACTAATTATAAAAAACCATTGATGTAATGCAGGGCTGTCCAACTCGTGGCCTGCATGCGGCCCACCGCTATAATAAATGCAGTCCAACATAAAATCATAAACTTCCTTAAAACATAAATATATCAGCTCAATTTCAAAAGTGGAAAAATATACTTTAATAATTTGAAGATCTTTCAGCTTTACTAAGCCATTTTCAGCAAAACATACTTAATGTATAAGAATTCAAACACAAAAACATCACTAAAATCTCAATGTTTTAACTTCCTTAAAACATTGAGAATTTTATATACTTATTTTTTTATTTATTTTTTGATATTTGCTGTATTATCATCAAACTAATAAAGAAAAGAAATCTGTTTAATTTTTGTATTAAAAATATATTAAAAAATGATGAAGTTAATGAAGTTTTTATTATTTAAATACCTATCTACATTCCCTCTTTCTGTTTCCCAAAATATTTCTTATTTCATTGATTAAAACTCTTTGACCTGCTCAATGATTTAAAAAAATTTCTGAACGAAAAGAAGTCAAAGATTATTATGCTGTTTCCCAAAATATTTTTTATTTCATTGATTAAAACTTTTTGACCTGCTCAATGATTTAAAAAAATTTCTGAACGAAAAGAAGTCAAAGATTTATTATGTTACTGCTTTATTTCAGTGATTAAAACTTCTTGATCTGCTCAATGATTTTAAAAATTCTGATGAAAAGAAGTCAAAGATTTTAGTTATGACATTTTTGCTTATTTGTCATAGTAGATATCATATATTGTACATTATTTTTACGAACATTTTTGCTTATTTGGCAAGTGTAATTATTTACTAACTTTTTTAATTGATAATTATTGTTAAAATTAGTATATTTTATGTGCGGCCTGAGAGAGTTTTTTGTTGAAATGTGGCCCAAGGAAGCCAAAAGGTTGGACACCCCTGATCTAATGATTCTTTGACTTCTGGTCCTTTCCATCATGCTCTCTTTTTGGATGTTCCTTAAATTTCTTTCTGTAATGCCCACTCCTCATCCAGTTGATTTTCTTGTTCTAGGAGACACGCTATGGTAGATTTTGGTACACCAGTTATATCAGAGAGTCTACGATGGCTTGTATTAAATGGTTGGCTTTTAATTTTATTCAGCAAAGCAATTTTACTTGAAAATGTAAAATCATTTCTTGCATCTTGGTAAAGATTTAAAAATTTTAAATAAAATCAACACTATAAATAATTACTACTAGGTACAGTATATAATAATGGGCAGACTCTTAAGCAGACGCACGACAATAGGTAACTGATTCACATCATGCTAGTGTTGCCAAATAATAGTGTACGTAGTGTTGACACACTTTTGAAAAATCTCTAAAATATATCAAAAATTGCTAAATTTCTTTTCTGCTACTGCCCCAATTAAGCAAAAAGTTGTCCCATTTAAATTATGTATTAATTTATTAGTTTGGTTTCCATTCTTTGAAATTTGGCCCAATTAAGCGGAATCAACTATTATTGTGTAAACTAAGTCATTTTGCATAAAGTTATCTTCTATCACTGGACAATATTTACAGATCTTAAGACAGTTAGCTCAAGTTGATTTGTCCTGTTGAGCAAGCAAATCTTCAAATCCAAAGAGATGGTTACTTACCTCTGCCCTACAATTTGAGAAAGTTTAATTTCATTAACAAATTGGTTAAGAAACATAATAAGAAGATTGCTATTAAAAAGAGGGCAGATCATTTTCAATCTTGTAAGAAACAATAAGGACCCCTTAAATGATTTTCAGAGAAGTGGAGTATATAAAATACCTGTGGAAAATACTAGAATCAACCAAAAGTTGGCATGCATTGGTGTAAATAAACAGACCCTTACATAAAGATTAGAAAACACAAGAGGACATTCATAATGGAAAACTAATGACAGCATATTCAGTGGAGGTGTACTCTAATGATCTGAAGATAAGTTGAAACCAAGCTAAAATTATTAGGCCATTGAATATACTGAACCAAGCCACAACTTCTGAAGTGCTAGAAATAAATACAAGGCAGAAAACTGAGAACATTTTAAATAAAAAGCCCACCTAACAACTCTCCACAGCATGGAGGTAACTCAAGATCTACAAGGTAACTCATTACTAAAAAAAGATACTACAAGGTAACTCATGAATGCACTCATTACATAAAAAGATCTACAAGGTAACTCATGAATGCACTCAAATTAAGAATCTGTAAACCAAAAATTAATTTCCCATATATAATGTTAAAAATGAGTTCTGTTCTCAACAATGAAATTTAACCGAAGTGAAATAAAAGATCAAGAAAATCAATAATTTATAATTAAACAATAGTTTATATATCTAAAGAAATGAAAACATGATCTTCAAAATCAAACAAATTATTATAATAAAGAAATTATTTATCTTACAAATGTTAGAATTTTTATTCATCATCATTACTGTTATATAATTAGATGAATTTTTATACAAATTAACTACTGCCTTAGATATAAGCTAGAAATGAAAATTATTTACACAATGTGCTGATAAAATTATGGCAATTAGAGTGTACTTATTTTTTGCTTCTCAATCTGTCATATTGATTTTTATGATTTTATGACATGATAAAATTTCTGTTATAACCTAGTTGTAATGTATTATATAGTTATAAATATGATTTGAAATGACTTTTTATAAATGTTTAGCACTTATTTATTGCAATTAATGTTCATATTTTTTAAGTCTTTTGATATTTCATATTCAAAAAAAGAACTTACTAATAAATTGTTTTTCTATTTTGGTATTTCTAAAAGTAATTCTTAAAAATTAATTTTTAACATACAGATAGTTTTCTAGATTTTTGTTTGTTTGTTTGTGTGTGAAAAAATTTCTAAAAGAGTTCTGAAATTATTAAAAGTTTTCTTATACATACATCTCAGAAAACTTTTAATAATTTTTATTTAGTAGTACATTATTTATTATTAAACTATAAAAAATAACCTATTTTATATAAACTATAATTTAAAAAAAAATTAAGAAAATTACGATAAAAAATTACATTTCAATTAAGTACAAAATTATTTATTTTAGGTAGTATTCCTATATATCTGAATAGTTAAAAGGATTATAATAAAGTGTTACTGCTTCTTAATTAAAACAGAGATAATCTATAGTCAATATTGGTAAATACATATAAATAACCTTGCTCATTAAATAAATACAGTTCTTCAGATTAACTCACTTCTTTTGCCATTAGGATCAATACAACATTTTCTCATTACATAACCTTTCTTGTATTCAGTAGCACAATTAGGATTAGGTATCTGAGTTAAAAAAAATGTAAAATAGTCATTACCTAAAATATTATATTAATATTAATCTATATCAATAAAAAATTATAGATATAGTATTGAAATACATAATTATTGGCAAAAAGTATATAATACTAATTTTAATAAATTTTCAAATTTAAATTTTTTATGATTACAATACTATAATATTAGCTTTAATCATGAATATGGAAATTAATTTAAATATGTACTATTGATAAATCATATACAGGTACTCTTGTCTTTATGAGCTAATTTGTTCTTGGAGTGAGATCATTAAGTAAGAATTCATAAACCAAGAATCAATTTCCCCATACATAATTTTAAAATCAGGAGTTCTGTTTTCAGGAATAAAATTTGACCAAAATAAAATTAAGTAAATGTCAACAAAATCAATAATATACGATTAAATAATAGTTTATTTATCTAAAGAAATTATATATTATATTAATGCATTGGTATCCAGGGAATTTTTAACAACTGATATACTATACTAGTTATTAAAAATTCCTGCTGCTCCCCAGTAGTATACATCATATGGATCTGTTTAAAACTGTAACAAGTTTCCCCATGCAATTTTGAGATCAGACTATCCTTATATATGATATTGTTATTATTTATTATAGTTTAAAGCAAGTTTTGCACTCTAGTATAAAAATTTGATCATTTCTTATTTTTCCTAAACAATAGTAAACAATAATATATTTTAAAATGCATGAAATCTTTATAAAATTTAATTTAATCTGTATTTAATGAATATTAGTTTGTTTATTATATAGGATTTATTATATCTTAGTAAAAATGATCAATTACAATTATAATAAGATGTTTAAAAATTAGGGAATTCTTCACTTTTTGCTGTTACATTATAGAGTAACTATTGATAATTACTTACAAATTGATGAATTATAGTGCAAGATTCATATCTATTCTGTTATATGAAATAAATTCACCAAACATTACAGCCAAATCTCCCCTAGAGGACAAAGTCTTAATTAAATTTTTCTAATGATTAATTTTTGAATCAAGGCTACGGTGACACTATCTATTCAGTTAGTAATTAATTAAATTTTGAATTTTGCATTAATAAATTGAGAAAAATAAATTCTCTCAATTTTTAAGAAAAAACAAAAACCTTACCTTCAACCAAAAAGTAGATCAGATTAGCTTATGTAAAACAGACAGACAGAGATTGAAAAACTTCATAAAACATTAATCCAGTTGTGATAACTTAAATTTGATCCCACTTCACCCCAGCTGGGCAGCAATGTGTTAAAGAATTTTTATTCTTCATTATTATTAACATATAAGTAGATGAACTTTAATGCAAATGACCTATAATCTTAGACACAATCCAGAAATAGAAGTTACATAAAATGCCAATAACACTAGAGAATCATAATTTCTGCTTCTCAGTTGCCATATTGAATTTTCTTATTTTGAAGATGATGTGCAGTTTCTGCTACAAAACCAATTGTATTGTATTGTATAGCTCTGTATGTGGGCTTAAATGCCTTTTTATAATGTTTAGAATTTATTTATTGCAATTAATATTTATATTTTCAATTTTTTTTTGATAGTTTAGATTGAAAAACTCTTGAATCTGGGAACTCATTGTATAGGAACTTGTAAACCAAGAACTACCTGTATATAATTTCATTTGTCTGTTGTCTGCCCCTTTATGTGCTTATCTATTAATCTCCTAAATCAGTGTTTTCCAAATTGTGGGGCATGAGTCTATGTCAAGGGGGACATGCAACAATGTACAAAAGCATCATTTTTAAGACAAAGCAGCAAAAAATAAATTCAAATTGATGTAAAAAATAGAATCATCAAAAACGATTATAAATACATATATCCATGTATCCAGAAACTTTCTGCAGTAGCTATTTTAAAGTCAAAAATGTTGATCTCGTTTAGTGATTGAAAAAGAATTGCGAATAACAATATCTTCAATGACATCTCGATTTGAGAGAATCTGTGATGAAAAACAAGCCCATCCATCACATTAAATATTATGTTGTATTAAACATAACACTACTTTAACAATAAATATTCTAAAAATTAAATTTTATCTAAAATAATTTTAATTATTATTATCTGCTAGCCAATATATTTTTAGATTAAACATTTACAAAAAAATATTGAATAATTTAATTAACCAATAAAGTTTTTGTAAGTTATCAATAAATGACAGGATGTGAAATTCTTCGCTTTCTGACTAGCCTAGCTATTTGCCAGTGCAATAATGATATCTAATTTCATTGTTATACCAATGTTGTATGAAATGAATGTAAATGAATATCTGATCTTCAATCACTCCAAGAAATTCACACCTCCCATTCAATGATATTAATTAATATACAATATCATAGAAATATGAATTTCAATCTCTCTCAAAGGAAATCTTTTTCAAAATGGAGATATAAAGAAAAGACACATAAAAAGCTTGTAAATCTTTTGAAGATTATAAATATATATTTAAAAACAACTGAATGGCTGAAACTAATGAAACCAATATATAAATTAACAGTTTTTGTCATGGCACAGTGAGAATCACTAATATATCCTAAAGATTGCATTTTGTGTGTGTATTGTGTGCCTATAAGTGTGGATTTACAAAAATTAATGAAAATGTTTTGTGTTGTAGGAGAGTTAGCATAATTTTCTAAATGTGTCAAGTAAAAACCCTATTGTAGAAGTACTGTATTATATGAGGGTTTCCACAATTTTCAAATTGTGTTAGAGCGAACTGTTGTAGAAGTACTGTATTATATGAGGGTTTCCACAATTTTCAAATTGTGTTAGAGCAAAACTGTTGTAGAAAACCTTGTTATAGGAGGGATACCTGTAATAAATTTTGCAAACCATTCTAATTACATACAAATAAATAGTTATTACATACAAACAAAAGGCGTACCCATAAGTAGCTCCCTTGCAGTGGAACTTGCTGAGCTAGTAGTAAGGTCTATAGAAGAAACTATGATACATAATATAATAGAGGAGATATGCCTTTATGTCAGATATTTCAACGACATGTTTGTGATCTGGAAAAACAGACCATTCAGAAGAGCTCCTTAAAATCTTTACAGATAAGGCTTATGGATTGAAACTGAACTTAGAGCAGAAGGAGAAGGAAACCATCCACTTTCTGGACGTCCAAATTCAAATTACAAATCGTACCATCCAGACCACGATATATAGAAAACCAGAAAACACACCAGTCATACTTCCAAGATGGTCAAACGACAAATGGATCTACAAGAAAATGGCATTAAGAGCTTATTTGACTAGGGCTGTCACACATTGTAGCACTGATGCCCTAAGACAAGAAGAACTACAGAAAATCATACAGATAGCTAAAAAGCATGGGTATAGCAGGAATTTAGTGACAAAACTTTATGAGGAAATTACAAGAAATAAAATGTCTACTTTAGCAGGATGACAGGAAACAAATAACCAAGGAGCCTTCACTCCGGAACAATGAGCTACTATAGATTACGAAGTGGTTCCAGATGCGATGAGATCTTCAAGGACAGTTAAAGGGAAACTCAAGAACATAAAGAAGAAGACAGCTTACAAGAGAGGGCGAACAGTTTTCCAGGCTTTAAAGAACATCAAGGACAAATATAGCCATATATTTTGTCCTTGATGTTCTTTACAGTTGATAGTCTATAGCAGGGGTGGGCAATTATTTTCTGCCGCGGGCCGGATAAACAATCTTTAGGATGATCAAAAAGAAGAAGACAGCTTACAAGAGAGGGCGAACAGTTTTCCAGGCTTTAAAGAACATCAAAGATGAGATTTTATGCACGATTTGGAAATGAAATATATTTACTTAAGAAAACCGGAATATATTCTCAATCCCACAGTTGCAATTTATAAAGAATCGTTGAAACCTCAATTCTTCAACCTTCCTATTGACTCTATGGCAGCTGTTGACCCCTGAAAATACTGTCATGAAACAAAATGTTAATGAGATTTGGTTGTACCAACGTTATAAATACTATATGTTCATTCCACATCTACCGATAACAAAAGAAAAAATGTGGTCGTCTAGATTTTAATCACTAGGGTTGAGAGGTCGCATTTTCAGCGATAGCAGACGAATTTCTATAGAATTACTTATAGAAGCTTATAGATCAAGCATAATATTGCAAAATATTTTTAGCAAAAATTTCGCTATATTTTGAGAAATTAGAATGAAAATATCTTAGAATTACCTTTATGGGCTTAAACTTATGCTAAAAAATAACATTTCAAAATTTTTAACGTTAGACAACTATCATTTTTAAGTCAACAATTTCAATTGTGATCTGTTTTTTCCTAAAATCTTAAAATATAAGCCAATACAATTCTAGTTGCTCTGAAATTACTAACAATAAGATTTTGTCATCATTAATTTTACAGAAAATGGATTAAAAAATTTTAAACAAAAATTGAAAATGTATGCCCAGTGTAATAATTCCCTTTGAAAAAATAAAATAAATAAATTATTTGATGAGCAGAATTATTATATTTGAGCACAAAAGTCATACAAATACTGAAGAAAGAACTTTATTTACTAAAATTTCTGGATCGTAGCAGATATATTATGGGCATTTGAAGTAAAACTTGTGTTTTAATGTAAGTTGATAAATAAGGTATACTTCCTTGATAATAGCAGCATATAATTACTTTTCACATGATTATTTAAAACACTATTATTTGTCGATATTGATAAATAAATTTTTAAGTGTATCAACTTCAATTTCATTCATAAAATAATTTATAATTTAGCTCGAACTTTTCTATGATACGTATCTCCTTTAGTGAAAATAATTTTCTGAAATTTGTTTTTTATCTGATGGAAATGGTACGCACAGGATATAGTTTTGAATGAGGAAAAATAGCTCATTATTTTAAAATAATTCATTTATCATTTCATACTTACAACTTTTTTAATTGGAATAAAGTTATTTGGGAACTGAAAATTTTTAGTGATTAGTTTTGATAGCAATGATATTTACTCTTCTTGTTCATCTTTCTCCTGTTTTGAAAGATTATATACTGTAATTATATAAATTATCTTACTTTAAAGTTCATTCCTATAGGTATTAGTAGTTTAGTATAAATAAATTTAGAGATGTTTTAATTTTTACAGTTACATTTAGCATTCTCAATGGAAAATACTGTAATAGAAAAATTGGAAGTCGGATTTCTATAATAGATTTATTTTCAATATAGAGATGTATACACCACAACAGAATTATTTTACATTTCAAAAACCATTTCACAAAAATTATTGTCCCTGTAGTTAATGTTTTTTTATCCCTAAATTAAAAATGAAACTGAAATATAGTGGATTCCGCTTAATTGGGACACCGGTTAATTGGGACAACCGCGTAATTGGGACAAATCTCAAAGAACGAAAACCAAGCTAATAAACTAATACAAAATTTAAACGCTTAATTGGGACAACTTTTCGCCTAATTGGGACAGTAGCAGAAAAGGGATTTTAATTTTTGATATATTTTTAGGGATTTTTCGAAAGTATGGCTACACAATTATACACTAATCTTTGCCAAGATGTCAAGAAAGGATTTTACACTCAAGTAAAATTGCTTTTATTAATATTATATCAAATATTTTTGCCTAGGAGTAACAAAAATTTGGTATAATATGTTATGATACGAGTACTAAGTATGTTAATACTTTTGAAAATATTATATCAAATATTTTTGCCTAGGCGTAACAAAAATTTGGTATAATATGTTATGATACGAGTACTAAGTATGTTAATACTTTTGAAATTTAATTCATTTTAGATTGTTGTAGGAAAAAGATAGTCATAGGAGGCGTTTGCATGTAGTTAAAATGAGGTATTTGAGTGGGATGTTGGATTAATGAAGTATTATTATAAAAGAATTAATTGGAATGAAAGGGGAATGTCGTTAATGGAATGCATAAGTCGACTCAAAAATGGATTAGTTACATGGAACGATTGAGCAAAGTGATTATATGCTGCCTTATGGATAGTAAATATAAGAAACAGAAGGCAAGGAAAGAGTTGAGAGAATAAGTAGATGAATATCTGAAGATGTATAGATTTGATAATTATCTATACATCCTCTATACTAGTATCTGTATAATGTATATGGGGGAAACAAAAGGCAAGGAAAGAGTTGAGAGAATAAGTAGATGAATATCTGTATAGATTTGATAATTATCTATACATCCTCTATACTAGTATCTGTATAATGTATATGGTGTCATTTGATCAGTGATTTATGTGTTGCTCATTCTCTCACAAGGATATGATTGTAATGCTTATGATGATGTTAGATATTGTTTTCTGTAATCACAAGTCATCCCAAAAGTAATGACATTTTTAGTATTAAGTTTCGAAAGGGTATAAAAACTACTTGCTAATTAAATCAAGTATATAGGCCTATTCTCTATTTGAGGCCATCTCAACTTAGTGGTATTTATAAAGCATTAAAAATTCATGTTTAGATAAGATGAGACATGTTTGAACATACTTGTTCAAACATGTCTGAAAATAGAAATTATTTGTTGAGATATATGTAAAAATTTATAACTATATTTATAAATTTTTACATATATCTCAACAAATAATTTCTATTTTCAAATTTGTGTTATCATGAGTTTGAGTCGTAAATTATTCAAACATTTTGTTATTATATTAATCATTTTATAATTAAAAAATAAATTTAAATTTGCACGATTAATTTATTAAGATTTTAATATATTTATTACACGATAATAATCGAAATCTAATTAAATCAGTTGATAATTTCCTTTATTTAGAAATTTTTTTAGAATGATTAAAGATACGGGATTAAAGTATATGCCATTAAAATTATCTTCAATAACATAACTTATACGTTTGATCTCATAAAAATTTATTTAATAGTTCCATAATTATTATTAAAAAAAACTTCAGAAAACTGAACGCCCGCCATTTTTAAATGGATGAATTTATACCTTTATTTAAACATATTATAGAATTTGTATTAAATTCTAATCATCTTGCTGAATTTTATAAATTTCAATAAAAATAATTTATTGCCTTTGAAATTTGAACTTCCGCCATTTTTAAATAGTTAAAGGTAAAATAAAAGGTTAAAGGTAATTGTGCTTTCAAGATCATATTCACTACTTGATCATCTTGCTAAATTTCATACAAATCGACTAATTGTGCTTTCAAGATCATATTCACTACTTGATCATCTTGCTAAATTTCATACAAATCCAATAAATAGATTAAGAAATATTAAAATAATATACCAAAGCTTGAACATTGACCATTTTTAACTGACTGACTGATGCGCCTTAAATGTTGCATTTGATGCCGAATATCATCAATAAATTTTATGAAAATTTATTAATTTGTTCAAAAATTATTAGTAGAGGACATATACACACAACATAAACACAGCATAATAATTTTATAAGCCTCATTTTACTTCAGAAAGTAGGTTAAAAATTGCTATTTTATATATAGAATATATGTAATTAAAGTATAGATTTTTTAAATAATTTAAATTATATGGAACGAATTCATTTTTAATGCAATTGTTTATAATTATTTTAGGTATATTTAAGTGCTCGCAGTTCTTTTTGGGTTATACCAAGATTAACGAAAAACAAGAAACCAGGAGATGCAGCATATAGACGACGACCAATATTTTATTTGCAGTTTTCTCTTCCATATTTTATATTAAATTTTATCACTAAATATTTCATCATAAAAGATATCGACGAAATTACTTACAATAAAAAGCCAGAAGATTTAATATTAAAATATGTACCAACTGTTAATGATTTGCTAACTGAGAAAATCAGAAAGGGTGTAATTGTTCTAAAGAAGAAAATAGACCATTTCACTTCAGATGGAGTCGTGTTTGAAGGCGAAGAGGATGTCACCAAAATTGATTTAGTAGTTTTAGCTACAGGCTATGATGTCAAATTGCCCATGATCAATTCTAACATAATAAGCACGGAAAACGAGACTTTAGAACTTTATAAATATATTTTTCCACCTCGTTTACCGCATTTTACTTTGGGATTAATTGGTTTCATTCAACCTTTCGGAGCTGTTTTCCCTATTTTCGAACTTCAAGCCCGTTGGTTTATAATGATGTTCACTAACAAAGTCCGCAGACCAAATATCGAAGAAATGATTCTAGACGTGAAAAACAGAAAAAATTTAATCGAATTCGGTAGATGGAAGTCGATTAGAGTGGAATGGATTCATTATATAGATGAATTATCGACGTTAGCTGGTGTTAGACCAAACTTTTTCAAACTACTTTTTACAGATCCTATATTGTTCTGGAAGTGCTTTTTTGGTCCCTGTTTACCTTATCAATATAGACTAAAAGGATTCCATACTTGGGAACCCGCAAGAAGTCTAATCCTTAATTACAATGATGATCCTATCGAAGAAACTGACAAAGAAAATTCCTGTATGAATATGAATTTTGCCAAAGTTTTAACATGGTTCCTTCTAGTGTTCACATTTTCTTTATTTGTTGCTATAATTATTTAAAATATTTTAAAAATAATTTTTATATATTTGCGTTGTTGAATGAGTCTCTAATAGGTCGAGACATCCTAATGTGGCATCTCTCCACTATTGAGGCAGTGTTTTCGAACCTGGACAAGTAGGCGTTGCGCAGGGCATGTCATCATTTCCAGTCAAGGATTCAGACAGTAATTGAAACAGAAGGGAATTACATCGAGTAATTTTAATCTAAAGGGATCCCAAATTATGTGCAAATGATAATTTTCGATAATTTTATTCTTTTTGTTAAATAAAATTTTGTTTAATTAAATTGTCTCATAATTTTATTCTTTTTGTTAAATAAAATTTTAGATCGGAAGAGCGGTGTTTAATTAAATTGTTTATTTTGTCCGGATTTAGCTGGCACACCCTGTTTAATTATAAATGTTTCTCATAATTTTATTCTTTTTGTTAAATAAAATTTTAGATCGGAAGAGCGGTATTATTCTGTTTAATTAAATTGTTTATTTTGTCCGGATTTAGCTGGCACACCCTGTTTAATTAAATTGTTTATTTTGTCCGGATTTAGTTGTCACACCCTGTATATTTAGTATTTATTCAAAATAACGTTTAAATACTACTATTTCTAAAATAGTTTGTTTATAATAACATTTTTTTAGTTCAGTTTAGATTCTTTGCATATTATATAAACAATAATTAAGAAGTATATTTTTATATAGTTGATATAAAAAATAATGTTTCACATACCTTGACATGTGAGAGTTGCTGTAATTTCTTCAGTGCCCATGATGTTTGTTGCCCTACAAGTGTAAGTACCAGAATCTTCTGGCACAACAGAAAGGATATTCAATGCAACGTAACCAAAATCATGGAATGGTCGATATCTATGTCCTATTAGAATATTTCAATTAAGAATTAGAAATTCTAAAATTTAATTATATATAATATTCATTCTAAAAATATCAAAAATAAGGTTCTTACCAACTGGTAAAGATTTTCCATTATGGAACCATTCAACTTTTAAAGTATTATCATTAATTGGTTCTAAACGACATTCAAAATGTGCCAACTGTCCCTCACGAAGAGATAAATTGTTTAATTTTGTTATAAACTTTGGTCTAATTTTCACAGATTCTTCTACCCACACATCTTTTCGATAACGACTCGTATCTTCCAGATACTGTATTTTTTCTAAACCTTCTGGATGTTGAGTTTCTAATATAATTTCACTTTTGGCTGTGCAAGAAAAATTTAGTCATTACATTTCACAATAAAGATTCTGAATTAAATAAACTTGTATGATCAGTTTACCTATGCATTTGACAGAACAAGAAGTTACTGCTTGTCCTAAGCTGTTAATTGCTTTACATGTATAAACACCACTGTCTTCTGCATAAATACTTAATATGTCAAGTGCGACATAATCAAACTCATGTGCTGGTCGGAATCTGTGACCTTTAAAATGTGAAATAAATTTTTTATAAAATCCAGTAAAATAAATTAAATAATATTTATTTCTCTGATATACTAACCAACTTTCAAAGGCAAACCATTGACAAACCATTCTACTCTCATAGTAGGATCACCAATTGGTGTAAGTCTGCATTCTAAATGAATATTTGTTCCTTCAATTGTCTCAATATTATGAAGTGCTTTAGTAAATGTTGGAATTTGTGTAATAACTGTCTCTTCATGAGTATCTCGACGATAACGGCTTGCATCTTCTAAATGTTGAATTTTTTCTAGACCTTCTGGATGCTGAGTTTCTGAGATGATAGATGATCTTGCTATATAAGTGAAATTAAAATTTTTTAATTATTTAAAACAATGAAAAGGAAATTTGATTCAGATGATTTAGCATTTTTAAATTAACAAAGCTTTACCTTGTACTCTGACACAAGCACTTGTATGAGAAGAGCCAAGATGATTTGTAGCTCTAACAGTGTATTCACCAGTATCTTCAGGATATGCTGTTAAAATATCCAAGGCAACAAAACCAAAATCATAGTATGTCTGGAAGCGATGTCCTATAAAATGTATTTCATTTATTTTAGCCAGAATCTTGTTGATTGAATAAATTTCTGAAAAATTATACTTACCAATCATTAATGGTTTCCCATTAAAAAACCATTCAACTTTCATTGTTGGATCAGTGCTTGGTTCTAAACGACATTCCATGTGTATTCTTTCTCCTTCACGAACTGGTTTAGGATCATGTAATGATATGATGAAATGAGGTTTGGTTTTAGAAATTTCTTCTATATTATACCGAGGTTCTTGAAATTGAGCTCGTTCCAAGTATTCAATCTTTTCCATTCCAATATCATGAATAGTTGATGTGTCAACATCACTTTTAGCTTTATAAAATATATGACAATATTAATTATAACAATTCATAATTATGTAATTTAAAAAATATATAACATGCAAAAATTAAAATACCTTGGACTGTAATTGTTTTAGATAAAGTACTTTCTCCAATAGCATTCTTGGCTTTGACCATAAATGTTCCTGTATCTTCACGAAATACATACAAAATATCTAATGCCACATATCCAAAATCAAAATATGTTTTGAATCGATGACCTAAATATTTAAATAATTTATTAGTTATAATAGAGATTTGACATTTTCTTTCAAATATATATCTTATTAAAACAAACCTGTTGTTAAAGGTTTCCCATTGAAATACCATTCAACAGTCATGCTTGGATCCCCCATTGGTTCCAATCGAGTTTCAAAATGTGCACTCTGTCCCTCCACTATATGTTCCTGACAGTGAAGAGGTTGAGTGAAACTAGGGCGTTGCGTAAAAGTCGTTTCTTCGTAGGTATCTCGTTGATACCGTGAATAATCTTCAAGATGTTGAATCTTCTCCAGGCCTTCAGGGTATTGGCTTTCCACAACCACACTCTTTTTAGCTGGTTATTATATTTTGGTTATTAACATTTTAAATATCTTTATAAATATTTTTTAAAATATTAAAATTCATACTTACTAATACAGGTAAGGGTTGCTGAAGTAGTTGCTGTTCCCATGCTGTTTGTAGCACAGCAAGTATAAGAGCCAACATCTCTTGTGTCCACATTTCTTATTGTTAATGAAACATAACCAAAGTTAAAAAAAGCTGTAATTCTTGAACCTAAAAATAATAATTAAAAATTTTATAATAGCTGAAAGGAAAAAAATAAAAACAAATTAGTAAAACAAGAAATCAAATCATTCTTACTTGCTTCCAATTGTTTTCCATCTTTTAGCCATTCAACTCTCATAGTTGAATCTCCAGTTGGTTCTAGCCTAGCTTCAAAGTGTGCTGTTCTACCTTGCTGAATATTTTTTTGATCATTTAGCTGAGTACGAAATGATGGCTTTTGTTGTGGAACAGCATCCACCTCAACAAACTGATGCCGTTGTTGATACTGATAAGATTCTAATTCCTGAATCTTTTCAATATATTTCTCTTGTTCGGGTATACCAAGATCAGATACAACAAGACCTGATACTATATATAACAAAATTTTAGTGTAAAAATGTTCAGTTATTATTATTTTATAAATTGTTACTTTTACCTTTAACTTTAAGTGTTGCTGTAGACATAGCTTCTCCTTTCTGATTAATAGCTCTGCACACATATAAACCAGAATCTTCTGCTCTAAGATATGATATGTTAAGTGCTACATAGCCAAAGCTGAACATTGTACTTATTCTACTTCCTGATATAAAATTTACTAATTAGTCATTTCATATTTATTCATTAAATATAATTAAATGCATACAAATATTATTTTACCTGCAGTTAATGGCTGCCCATTGAAGAGCCATTCTATTTTCATTGTTGGATCACTAACAGGTGTTATCTGTGCTTCAAAATGTGCAAAGCCTCCCTCTTGCAAGTTTTCAAGATTATGTAAAGGTTTTATAAATACTGGCTTTTGTACAGAAACTGTTTCCTCCAAAGTAACATCTTTTTTATAATGTTCCCAATCTTCTAAGTGCTGAATAGCTTCTATACTTTCAGGATGTTGTGCTTCTCTATCAATTGCAACACGTGCTATAAGAAAAATAAGTATATTATTTTCTCTAAAATTTATGATGCTAATTTTTATTAAAACTTATTGATTTTCCTCACTTACCACTACACCTTAATGTAGCTGTTGTAGTTGCTTCACCTGCTTCATTTGTTGCTCGACACATATATACACCAGAATCTTCAGCATATACATGTAATAGAGTTAGAGCAACATAACCAAATCTATATGTTGTCATTACTCGAGAACCTAAAACATAAGATTGCTTTTATATGAAGAAAATTACATATTGATTAATTTCTTGATTAAATACTGACCTGCCTCGATGGGTCTGCCATTAACAAACCATTCAATTGTCATTGTTGGATCACCTATTGGAATCAAACGACAATCAAAATTTGCTCGATCCCCTTCTTGTAAATTGAGATCTTGCAAATGAGTAGTAAATGCTGGCTTCTGGGCTGGACGCCTTTCTTCTTCATGAGGCATATAAGGAGCTGCCCTTTCAACAGGACGTAGCCATATAGTTTCTCTTGGTGGGGAACGTCTATAAATATATATATATTTCTTAGTTTTACTAAAACTTTGTATGCATTAACTATTTATATATTTATATATTCTTAATTTGCTATACTTACTCTGGTTCTATTACTTTATGTGGACGAGGTAAATGCAATCTCCAAGGTTCTGGTAATGGTCGTTCATCAACTGAAATAAGAAAATTGAAAAAATTCAGATAAGATGATCTTTTTAAAATTCAAAAATCAAGGAAGAAAACTATTTACTTTCTACATATAGTCTAGCACGAGTTGCTGTACTTCCAGCTTGATTTTGAGCAGTACACTGATACCATCCTGCATCTAGATATGATACCTTGTTAAAATATAATGTGGAACTTCCTTCCATGGTTTCTATAAAATAAATAAAGTATATTAATTAATTATTTTAAAAATTAATGTTGGATTTAGATTATTATTACTCACCAATAATCATATCTGGAGGTCTGGAATGAATCTGAACACCATCTTTTTGCCAAGTGATGCGGGGAACAGGTGTGCCAACAGCCCTACAATGAAGAGTTACTGGTTCTCCGTCTCTAACATGAATACTTTGAAAGCGTTCAACAAATTTTGGTGATACTACTTGTTCTTTTTCTATAAACAGAAATGTAATTCAGAAAGGCTTCAATGAATTAGTTTAATTATAAATATTCTCCTCACCTATGACATGTAGATTGACTTCAAATTTTGCTTCACCACTCTTGTTTCTAGCTACACATATATAATGTCCACTATCTTCTCGACTAGCTACAGTGATCATGAGAGCATGAACACCTCCTTCATTCACCAATAGTTTGTGGGTAGCATCATCCATGATCTGTATACCATTTCTGTACCAAAGTACTTCAGGAAAGGGACGTCCAGAAACTCTACAATCAAATCTCACCATCTTTCCTTCTGTTACTTCTTTATCTACTGGAACTTTGACAAAATTTGGTTTTAATGTCCGGGTTCCACCACTATCCACTTCATTATCTATTTGCATTATTTTAGTTTGACTAGAATCTCTATAAATAATCAAATTAATAAGCTTTTTTGCTTTTAAAGACAACAGAAATGTTAGTATTAAAGAAATAAAACTAACACTTGCTGATACTGTTGTACTTGTTGATACTGTTGAGTTTGCTGGTATTGTTGCTGTTGCATCAAAGCAGATTCAAATCTTTGGGAACTGGTAAATTTTGTATCACTTGCAATGCCAATAGCTTCTATAACTAGATGGGCTGAGCAGGTGATCCTGCCTGATTTATTTTCTGCCAATAAAGTATAGAAACCTGCATCTTCTGGAAGTGCCATATGAATATTGAGAGTTGCAACATTATCAGCAAAAGACATTTTGTAGCGTTGAGATGGTAGTAATCTCTGTCCATTCTTAAACCATATAATCTAGCAAACAAAGTTTTATTGGATATATTTTCTTATTTTTAAAAATGCAGTATTTTAAAAGGTATTAATACTTATGATAATAAAAGTAGAGGGATGTTATACAAGAAGTTGTTAGTATCTGGTTAAAAGAAATGCACTTGTTATTCCTGTGAATACATAATTGTTAGTCAGCAAATAAACATTTTTAGTAAGCTTAAACTAATTAATAAATTTACCCTCGGTCTAGGATTTCCACTGATTTTAGCCTGGAATGTAACATCAGAACCTTCTAATAATTTACTATTACGTGGACGTTGTGCTATTTGAGGTGCACTTGGAGGTTGTGTTTGGTCATATATTTCTTGTTCCATTTCTTCTGGACGAATTTGAATTAAAGATTCACGAAATTCGACTTCACGAAGTAAACGATATTCAAATGTATCCACACGGAAACCCTGTAATGGAATTTACAATTAATAAATCTAAAACCTTAGCAAAACTATGTAAAGTTTGATGATCTTACTTGCTCAGTTCCACTGTAATACAAAGGACTACCTGGTTCACCATCATAATCAGAAGAAACAGATCTCTGGAATTGTATACCATCTTGTATTTGACGTTCTATGTGTGTATATCTCTGTTGCATAATTGGCTGATGTATTGTTCTAACATTTACTTGTTCTGTTCTGGTTATCTGTTGAGCTGCTACAGAACATATAAACAAGTTTTATTACATAAGCAAGTAACATAACTTTAAAGTCATCCTGTTATACTCACAAAAATGCACACAAAAACAAAGCTCTAAACAGGATAAATACTTTATTAACAGAAACGTTTTTCGACCTTATCAGTAGGTCGACCTCAGCTGCAATGAATATACAGAACGAACCGATACCGAACTCCGTTCTGTATATTTATTGCAGCTGAGGTTGATCTACTGATATGGTCAAAAACGTTTCTGTTAATAAAGTATTTATCCTGTTTAGAGTTTTGTTTTTTGTGTGTATTTTTGTAAGTAACATAACATTGTTAGTTCTACTCACCCTGTGTTTCACGATGTATCGATATCGTAAGCGCTGCTTCTCCTGCACAATTAACAGCTGTGCACGTATAATCTCCATCATCATCAGCTGTCAAATTCTTGATATCAAATGTACAAATACCAGTATCTGGATTATACGACACTTGTCGTCTACATGGAGCAAAATGTAAGTATCTTACAAATTTAAAATAATTTTTAACAAAGCATATTCTTACCTGTGATCGTTTCTAATGGGCATTCCACGCCTAGACCATACCACTTCTGGAGCAGGATTACCCCTAATTCGACATTCGAAATGAGCATCATGGCCTTCAATGAATCTCCCCCCTGTCGGTGGCTTCTCAAAAGTGGGAGGAGTAGCATTGAAGGGACGCTTGAATTGCCTATTAAAATTAAAATTATTAATTACTTTATAAATATAATTTTTAGAATAATTACCGTCAATCTTAATAGTAAATCTTAATAAATTCATTTTCATGCAATATAGATACAAGGGCACGAAAATCTTCCCCTGTAAAAATGTCTTCACCTACTTATTATCTTCAACTGCAGAGAAGTAAGAAAAATAAAACGTAAGAGTTCCAAAAATTTTATCAATCAATGAATATTTTATCGTAAAATCGATTATGAAATATTTATAGCATATCTTAGAAATACTTTTACAAAATAAAATAGATCGTTATTTAATTTTATGGATTAAAAAACATTTTAAAAGATAAAAAATTGATATAAAGTTTTAAAAGATAAAAATTTCATCTGATGTTTGTTGTATAAAATATATGACAAGTTAAACACTAGATTAAAATAAAGTTTCAGTTTTAACGTTTTGACTGTTTCAACATTGACCTTTTCACCTTTACTTCTTTCGCAAAATTTATTTTGGCAAGTTGCTTGTTGGTGACGTCATCCTTCTCGGTGACAATCTCTTTAATTGCTAAACGAAAAGAAAAACACGTTCGTACGATAGCATAAATAAAAGCGGGTGTTTTTCTGTGCAATTAAAAAAATGTAGGTGGAAGACGTTAAGTTCTTTGGAACGAAAACTGTTAAATCTACGCGGATAAGAAATGGAGAGAAACATTTAGATCTAAAAGAATAGCTAGAAATTAGCACAACTAAACAAGCCTACATCAATAAACAGCTTTCTTCCAAGATGTGCTGATCTCGCTTTCTGGGTCATAGCCAGTTGATGACTATTAAAGAATGAGAAAAAAGCTGATCTCAGCAATAGTTAGTAGGCGAACGGAAAATCAGAAAATTCTCTCATAATTATACATTTTGCCACTTTATCGTATTTAATCCACTCCCAACTATTTAATATATAATAAATATATTATAGTTAGATAAACAGATAAATAATAGACTTACGCTGAGGGTGGTTGGATCACCATTCCCTGATCTGTCAAAAAAGAAAAAAAAAAAAGATTTTTAACTATTCATTTTTTAAAATAAAAAGAACACTTAATTTTTTACGTTTTATTTTCTTAATTAAAACAACGAGTTGTTTCTAATTTAAGAATTTATTCTACACATTTCCCCTTAAATTACGCATTAAAAATTATAGAGAGGTATCTATAGATAGATTTTTAAAGTAAAGGATAAAAATGACCTCACCGATGGATTTCGCATAGGCCTGGAGTAGAACAGCCACCTATAGGAAGACGACACTATGCAAAATGTCTCTAACAGCAGATATTGGGCCAAGAGCATGCGCAAAACCACGTACAGTATTTCTATCTTTAGAACAGCTGCCAGTCTGAGATCGTTTTACTTACTCCATTTTTGGCACCCGAGTTCCTCCCTCTCATCTCCCCCACAACATCCCAAAATATCTTACCACAACTTCTGTTCATAGAACACGAAGACGAAGACGAGAAGGCCTTGGCCTTTTGACGTAATAGGGGACTTAGTTGCTCCCATAACAAGTTGTCAGATCACGTGCGCATCTCAGATAGAAAAATTTTTCCAGATTTGCTGGGTTTTTAAAATTCTAATCCAAGACCCGAAGTTTTCATTTCGCCAAGGTTTTGTTTAAGGTTTTAAACTGGAGTTTATTATTTACATCATACGACAAACTTCTCTAAATTAGTCAACGATATGATTTAACAAAAATACAGAAGGATTTAGGGGAATTTCTGCCATCACAAGAAAAAGTAAAATCAGCACCCTTCCCAAAAAGCTCTCTGCTCCTCCTTTTTGCATATCGGTATGAAGGAGCAAAGACCATTTAACCTACCACTATTTAATTTCACAATCTTTGAACGGAAAGAGAACGAATGAAGATAAGCATCCAATTTAAGAATTTAGAAAATATTTTTATTACGACTTTACTTAATACATTTTCTGCAGGAAGCTTTGAACTAGGTCACCGTAATGAATATCTCTCGTTGTTGACACAAGAGTCGTTGGCAAATGTAGAGATGTATCGTCCTACACCTAAAACTTTATTTTCTTTATCTCTAGCCGAACAATACTTTTGCAGAAACATAAATGTCATAACCTTGGTAGACAATTTACTCCAATTTGCACCCTTTAAGACAATTTCGTAAACAAGCTAAAGAAAAACTTCTTTATATATCTAATCATCAGAACGATAGAAACACTTCCTTAGAAAGCGGAGCATCTGTATAATTAAGGCAGAAACTAAGAAGAAAAAAATGCGTCTGATTTACGAAAATAAAACAACCAAAAATTATCTTCAAAGTTCATCGTCATCTAAAATTTAGATTCCGAGTCGCCATATTACGATAGATATTTAAGACGGCAAATAAAGATCTCCAGGGTGAGGTTAGCTACCTAATATTTATAGGCATAATCGTCTCAAGTATAAGATTGTTTCCATCATTTGTGTGAAAAAATCTGTTTTGATAAAAGGCAGAAGGCCTTACTAGACAACAGTAACGATAGGGTTGTCAGTATTGGAAATATAAATCATGGCCCGTGATTCAACGCTGGGAACTATTACGACATCCGTAAAACGTTCTAGCGTCGACATCACTGCCTATAATCGAAATTCTCGACTTTTCAAGACTAATCCTAAAATATCTAATTTGTGAAATTTTTTCAGGATGGATCGAATTTCATTCTGCCACTTTACTACCTAGTAATAAGATGGCCGATGTCGTTTTCGTCACGGATTGTCGTTTTACCATTCTCAGAAAGAAAATATGCAGAATTGTCTCCAACTCGAGAAAACGGAATTGTCGTCATCCGATCTGGATGTATAGCCGAGTACGACAGGTTATAGTTAGATCAACGATCTACGAGTTAGACACAGGTCGTCGTCATCCGCCAGCCGAGAGAGATTTTCGTGCGCCCAAGAATTAAAAAATGCGATAATTTTGTTATGTAATAGGAGACGATGACGGAACAGAAATAATTTTTCTCGTGTTTTGGTCTTATTCCAATTACATCATTTACAAATATCTAAATATACTTATTGGTGGCCGTTGCCAGAATAAAGAAATACAGTAGGAAATCGCATTTAAAAAGAAAAATGTAATTAAGCGACCGTCTCCTAGAACAATTGGCTGACGTCTTATAAAATGTAAACGAAAATCTGTTACGGCGAATTTTCTAACATTATTTAGCGTTAATGGCTGATTTTTGAGTTATTTTACATTGGACCGATACGCTAATCCGGGATTCGAACCCGGACACGCTATAGGAATTGTCATTTTCCCCAAATCCCGGAAGCTAAATCCATCTGGCACTCCTTAGCCGATGAAATTTTTAGGTTTCGATCGAAATTCGGGTTTTAAAGCGGCCTACCATTAATTGCAGTTGGACGAAACCGTAATATCTTACCTACCGACCGATCTTATCCTAGCATCGAGTCTGCCACCACAGCGACAACAATCCGATTGTTAGCTAGCTTACCACACTATTTCTGTCAAAGACAGAATCGAGGCCAACCGAATAAATTTCCTGTGCAACGCATCAACTTTACCTGGCCCGAAGTCGTCGGAAGAATCGAATACCAACAGCTAGAAAAATGTTGGAATGATGGCATCTGCCAGGTCATCCCGCCTATATATACGCAGCCAATGATGTCATATATCCAGTTGCATCAACGCTGTCCAAATAGTATGACGCGTCATTTTCAATTGAGAAATATATCTGATTCTACATCCCAAACTATACTTCCTCGTAAGCAGTAAGATTTCTCTTTTGGCTACAAAATTAAATCCTATCACTTTAATAGATATCGTCCCATCGATAATTATATAAAAGGAGCGGGTGGAGCATTTAACTAGGAAATAGGTGGAGGGAAAAATTTTCCATTAGAGATATTCGGTGGTCTATTTTTAAATTTTAGGAAAAGGGTTATTGGTTTAAAATTGAACAGACGAAACGAATATTTCCAGGAGAATAAGCGGCCGGTTTAGAAAACTATGTATGAGAATTAACGATTAAGAAATTTAAAAACGGGCTAAGGGAGAAGAATCGGCCGTTTTATGCGTAAGAATTAAATTGTTGGAAAATATTTGTTTACGCGTTTTAAAAGTATTAATTAAAGAGAGGAGGTGTTAACGATAGCCATCAAACTGTTGCGAAGAATTAGTCAAGTATTACAGTTTAGAAATTGTGTAGGAAGTTGTTAGTCAGACGGTAAACACGTTCCAGATAGACAGGCTTTCTATAAATAATCCAGCATCTGCCGGTAGAAGCAGACGCCATTTATTCTCGACAACACAAAGGTATTAATTATTATTATTTCGACCTTTTAACACAAAGACAAAGGACTACAGTGTTGTTAATACTACTCGGCATAGTCACATCAAACGGTTTCAAGCACACATTTATTTATTTAGAAACGAAAATTTACAAATATCAAAAAAACTATGACAAAACAGAACAAGTCGAGTTAATTCTTCTTTTCTTTGGTTTTTAGAGAATGGTAATTTACTCTTCTTAACATAGCTTCCTCTTCCTTCGACTGGAAATATCGTCTCAAAGAAGTAAAAACTTTGGGGAAAAAACAACATTTGAATCTTACTATTTGCTTTAATTGAAATTTTCTAAATTTTGATTTAGGGGGCGGAGCCTGGCTATACCAACCCTCCAGGCCGTTTGCTGGGAACAAGCGTTGTCGGTATAAACCACCACCACCCAGGGCTAGTAAGGCCAGCGCTAGCCATACCAGCCCCCTAAAAGACACTCACCTGGGCTTCTGACTACCAGCTTGGCCGAGCTACTTCTGCTGCCGGCCACGTTGGTGGCTACGCAAGTGAAGTCGCCTTGATCCTGGGGATAGGCTTGGGGTATGATCAGACTGCACTGGCCCTCCTTAAACACCGTTTGGTAATCCTTAGAAGAAGTGATCTGCTGGTGTTGGCGAAACCATTTGACGGTGGGCACGGGCCATCCCCCCACTCGGCAGGCCAACGTCACCGGATCTCCCTGATCCACACTCACGTCCGACAGATCCTGAATACAAAAAAAGCGTTACCTATGGAAAAGACTATCGACTTAACGGTAAGGGCCACTCCGAGTACCTGAATGAAAACTGGAGGTTCCACTCGGGTGCCCACCACCGGATCCTCCTCGATGATAACTTCTTTCTTGGGTTTGCCGCTACGTTTCTCCTCTTTCTTAATGATGGGTTTGGGTTTGTCTTTGGGTTTTTCTTCCACTACCGTCGGAACTACCGGACTTTCCTCCCCGTCTTCCACCAAGGTCGAACTTTCGATATCTTTTAGCAGGCTGACTAGACGAGGAGCCGGGTAGGCTACCGGTTTGGTTCCGCTCCAAATTTTTACTTCCGGAATCATTCCTATCTCTTGAGTTTCGCTAATTTCCGTTTTCTTTAAAGAAATTTTCGTGTACAGCTGAAAAGAAAAAGTGAATTTTGTCAGGGGAAAGGGGAGAAAAAACGGCTGGGACGGGACGGGTTACCTCTTTCTTTTCTTCCACCACCGCCACGCGTCGAGTTTCGGCCGATTCTTCCTCCACTATCAAATCGGCGCTGGAAGTGGCTTGTCCGGACGGATTAGTGGCCGTCACTCGATAATTTCCGGAATCGTCTGGAAATACTTCCGGTATCAGCAACCGATGGACGTTTCCTTCGGAAGTGATACGGAAATCGGGCGAATTCTTTAACTGGACTCCGTCGCGAAACCATTCCACTCGAGGTTCCGGTCGACCGCTGACTTCTACTTCCACTCCCCATCTGCTTCCGGACTTGACCACCGCCGACTGCAGAGGTTGGCGGAATTTCGGGGGCGCTGAAAACCAAAAACCGTCAGAGGAAAAATCGGATGATGTCATCGAGCCGGACATACCTGCGGGTGGCTGGTCCGTCGACGGATTTGGCGCGCTTATTTCCACCTGAAAAATGGCGTCGAGATAACCAATGTGGTTAATCGGTTGTAGCGAACGGAAGAAATTTGGATCGAGCTAACTAACCTGGCTGTCTTTCGTTCCGTCCTCCGTTTCCTCTTCCGACGTTTGGAGAATTTCGTAACTTCCTTTACTAAAGAGTTCGGTGGGTGGGTGGATGGTACTCTTCCGCACCACCGTCGTCTTCTTAGACATGACCATAATAGGCGCCCTGATAAAATCGTTTTAAAATTACCTTATCCGTTTGAGGGGGTTAAAAATTGCCTGGTAATTACCTTTGTTCCTTCATTTCGGCTAGCCCAGGTAATTTTTCTGGTTCTGCAATATACACGTTAATGGTTAAAAAGAATCCATTTTCGGATAAACATATATAAATTTAGTTTTCTGAAGATATATTAATACCAGGAAATAAGTTTCGCCGGTCCGTTATCGATAAGAATTTTTATTGTGGAGACCGAACACCTGGCGGATGGCGAGACGCGTTCCTACGTTACATTTCGACGTAGTCCCTACTGATATTGATACATTTATGGCGGGTCCGAGTTCTACCAATGGACAAAATTCGTTACTGGTGAAACGCCGCCCTTCCATCATCGTTTTTCGAGCTGAAAAAAGTCGGGATGGTCGAAGCGTTCCCACCCGAACTTGGCAATATGTTTTACTGTGGCTGCCACCGTATGGAATCTCGGCTCGTCATCGAGGAGTATTCTGCCATACGTGCCACTCCCTTCGTCCGCGTTTATTATGTCCTCCGGAGTACTGAGAGCGAGTCATTCTGCGCAGCACTCATCAATTCTTACTACTACCGCGCGTGTAATATGCGAGCTGGAAACAAAAACATCACATACGGCTAGACAAAAGATACCTGTACTAACACGTAGTATTTTTTTTACCCCCTACTGGCTCCGAAAACGTACATAGGTGAAACTTATCTTCGTAGCTATATATTTATCTGATTGTGTTTTCCCGAACAATTTACGTTCTCGAGAATCGATTTAGTAATTAATTTATTTCTCGAGATTCCAGATTCCCTTTCTATAGTGGCTGGCCATTGAGTGAAGATGGGAATTTTGGGGAATGATTGAGGGTTAGCTATTCACTCGTCCTCCGATACATTATATCTCCATTTACCATAGACGTCATTGTTACCCTGGCCAACCGCTGAATGGGATAAAAACCAGATATTTGTTTTGGCTTTGTTATATAAACGTTGTCACAAATCTGCCTAAGGCGTAATATGGCGGGTCTACAATAATATAAATCTTTAAAATTGCGACTAAAATGAATGATTTTTGTTTACTTTATTGATCTATGTGTTGCGGGAAAACCTGTGGGGCCACCTTAATATCCGCCCAAGCGTGTTGTGGGATTTTTAAACTGTGTAAAATGGCCATCTGTGTTCCGTGACCGTGGTATTTAATTTCGCCAGTCGTGTGCCACAATCTACTAGGTGGCCAGCCAATCGTGTTTTGATCAGAAATGCCAGATGGGTTCTACATCTTCTTTCGGCCGAGCATTCTAAAGTGAAAAACAGACATTAATTAGTGATTTCTTTCCTTAGATTTAATTAACAATGTGAACTGTCCATAAACTTTGTATTTTAAACTTTGATGTTTAATAACGAAATTTGCAGCATAAACTTTGTATTTTTAAACTTTGATGTGTGATAAAGAAATTTGTGTAGCTAACTGTTTCTGGTGGCCCACCTACGCTCGGTAGAGAGCCGGATTAACGTAGTAGAAAAAGTAGCGTACGCTACGGGCCCCGCGCCAATAAATACATACATTACGTTTTGGTCATCTTCTAATACGAGCGTTAAACCGATCATTTTGGGATTTATGCCATATTTAGCACCTTTCATTTGGTGTCACGAACTTGCGAGAGAAAGAACGTAAGAGGGTGACTTAATGTGACTCCGAACATAAACTTCCGCGTGAAATGGATACATCTTATATCATCAACAAATTTGCTCACGCTAAATGTAGAAAAATTAAATTTAAATTTGTAATTAAACTATTAATATTTAAACAATAATGTTGATTGTGTTGGTACTTTTGAGAATGATAATTACTATGCAAATTAAAAATGTATGACCTCAAATATATTTGCGTTGTTCGTTTTTTTTAATTAATAACGTTCGCGAGAAAACTGCTTTCACGAAAAGATTTTTAAGAGATTTATCTAATGGTCACGGCTTTTCTGTATGGTTTTACGCTACGTTCATCTCTATTATTTCTTACGGGATTTCCCTTTACTCTTCCGCATCATCCAGCCACCTCGAAAAATTAATTAGATCATATAATCAGCTATTAAAAATATTCAACAGATCACAATGAACTACAGTGATATCGATGCATCTACAGTTATTCTTTATCGACTTTCGAATCTATTACGAGCGATCGAGACTTTTTAGTTAATTACCAAATTTATACCAGGATCTCTTTCTGCCGACTTTATCTGTTATAATGCGCCACGAGTTAACACTGATTGGATCCATATCCATAAATATCGTTTGGAAAAAACTACGAATTCTTTTCTCTGTCGAACATCCAAAAGTTTTAATAAATTGTACAGACGCTCTACTGTTTGGCTTTGAGGGGGCCACCGGTTATTCTTATGTAGGATGTGGAGTATTAAATAAATAATATAGGGCCCCTTTCTTAACATACGCTATAGGCCCCGCACTAGCTTAATCCGGCCCAGCTTGATAGCCGCAATCCCAGCCGCCGAAAGGTGGCCACCTAACACAGGTTTTCTTGTATTTTGGGTTTATATGCCTGTTTTAAGTATTATTCTACCATTAGCTTCTTTTAGAATTATATAGTAGCTAAACCACGTGACTTATTCGGTTAGTTTACCGAGTCGAAGACGTGGCGAGGCCAAAATAATTAATGTATCGCTATGAAATTTTTAGGATAATTTTTTTTAATTCCCGAGATTTATAAGAATTTTTCTCGAGAATCGGGAATGAAATTTTCTTATAAATCTCGAGATTTCCGGAGGGAGACGGGAATCTCGAGCACAATCAGCCAAGCGTTTAAAACTTTAAAGGTTATAATGCGGGCCATCATTCTTGGCACGATCGATTTTACCCACAGATCTAAGACGATGGGTGCCATATTTAAAAAATTAATTGGTGGATGAAGAGAGCGGGAAACGATGGTTTACCATCCGAATCGCTTATCGGCGGTAAATCATCTTTGGGCACCAGTAGGGAGTATCCGAGTTGGAACCGCGTCCAGGATGACCATGGGTAAAAATGTCGATACTCGGAATTTTCTGGCCAAAAGAAATACCTGTCATATAGAAAGGTAGGATCGAGAAAAATTCACCTACCCGTCACGGTCAGTGTAGCTGAGGACACCGCTCTTCCGCTATCGTTCTCGGCTTTAACAGTATACCTTCCCGAATGGAAAGGTAAACACTTGGAGATGGTCAAGCTATGGTGATGACCGTCACAGGCGATGCTCTGAAACTTATCGCTTTTGATGAGTATTTCTCCGAAGTACCACTGCACCTGTAAGCCAAAACGATCAAAAACACTTTCGAAATGGTTTTTCTCACTCTCCGACTTACCTGGGGTTGAGGCCATCCCGTAATCTGGCACTGAAACTTGGCTTCTTTTTCTTTTTCTATCGTCAGACTGTCGATATATTTGAGAAAAGTAGGAGGAATGCCGGGTTTCTCGGAAACCGATAAAGTGGCCAGGCACTTGGCCTCCCCTCGGTTATTCGTAGCTCGAACCATATATTCCCCCTGGTCCGATTTTTCCACCCGGGCAATGGTCAGTGTCGTTAGTCCCGAAGATTCTTTAGTCAACTGGAAAAAAATTAGCGCGCCATTTTAGTGGCCGTCTGGAAATGACCCTCGGCCGTGGCTCCACTTACTTGGCAGTGAGGAGAAGAGGATAGCTTTTGGCCGTTTCTGCACCAGAATATTTCCGGATCGGGTCGACCTTTGACTTGGCAGGCCATCTTGATACTTTCCCCTTCTTTAGCCTCGACGTTTCTCAGCATAAGAGAAAACATGGGAGGACTTCCAATTTCCAGTTCGCTACACGGCGGAGAAAATTACAAACTGTTTCGATCGATCAGCACCCCCCGTAAAAGCTTACCTTTTCTCCTGGCTGGGTACCTTCTGGCAGGCTGAAAAATTAGCATTTCCATTAATTTTTATTTAAAGCCGTAGTACGGCTAGAGTCTTCCAACATTTACTTACGTTTCACCTTCAACTCGCAAACGCTAGAAGCTTCTCCCGCCGAATTAATGGCCACGCACTTGTAGATCCCCTCGTCTTCTAAATAAGCCTCTTTTATAATCAAAGAGCAACGGTCGCCTTCGAACAGAAGCTGCACGTCTTCGGATTCTTTGACGGGCTTTCCGTTATGGTACCAGATGACCTAAATTGACGTTATACCGCTTATGGTAGGAAAAAAAGGGATTTTCCCAGGAATTACTAAGTTAAGGTGGCACACCTAGCCACCAATATAGAAGTAGGGATCATTCGATACGAGTAAAGTATCGATACTTTTGATTCGATATCAAGTATTTTTTGGCATCGATACTTTCTCGGTATCGAATATAAAAGTACTTGTATCGAATCGTCATCTATCATAATCTCGAACCGAGTAATTTTTTGTGTATTACGCTACGTTATTTTTTAAATCGCTACTTTTTGAGCTACTAAATTACAAACTAGCGCATCACGATTAATAATTCTATAAGTACTTGTAAGAAGCATTACTGACGAAGGGTACGAAATTACGGTTCTTCCAAGATCCAAGGTTTGGACATACTTTTCTAAAAAAAAGTTTAGCATTGGCATCCTGTAGGCGATGCTTTAAACATATTAGATATTGTGGAAGCGGATCGAATTTGTTTAAGCACCTTAAAAGACAGGGAATTAGTGTCGAAAGAGAACTTTTACCTTCTACAGAACAAAGAAGCGGCAAATTAGATACGTAAAAGCATTTTTTAAATAGATTATTAGATTTTAATATATGTTGCATTAATTAAAATGCAATTTTCCTAGAACTATTGATGCGTTAGAACCTATCATCCAGGAACTAAATTTTGCTTCTTCAAATGTGGCATTGTTAGAATATTCACTGGAGCCAGTTGATTCGCCTAATCCCCTAAGAGATGCTTTCACGGGGATTTCTTAGAGCGAAGGTAAGTATTCAGTTTTTTGAGTGTTTTAGACAAATATTAAATTTCCTTTTCTTTCAGGAGGAGGTGTAAGACGCAACGAGGTCATATTAGCCTTACTATACTTTATTTGCGAGGCTATGAGACCATTCAACATCGTCGAAGGCGAAGGATTTCTTAAACTTATGAAAGAGGTAGCCCCAAATTTTAAGGTTCTCTCAGCTTCGTTTTTAAAAAAGAAATTAATCGAAAAATATGAAATGGCTATTCAGTTGTTTTTTCTTCAATATACAGACACGCTATGTCATTTTTAGTAGTAGTAGCCACCTCAATACCTCGGGAACAGCTATTTTCAAAGGCGGGTACTACTACGAGCGAAACCAGAAATCGCCTCTCTGGAAAATATTTACAGCAGTCGCTCTTTTTGGGAAAGAAGATTTTTTTGAGTAATTATCGAGTTTTTCATTTAATATGTAATTAAAATGGTATTTTTCATTTTAACGAAAGTGTTTTAAATCGAGCTTTCCCAAAAAGAGCGACTGCTGTAAATATTCGCTTTGTAGAAGATTTTTTTGAGTAATTATCGAGTTTTTATTTAATATGTAATTAAAATGGTATTTTTCATTTTAACGAAAGTGTTTTAAATCGAGCTTATTCTCATTTTTCTAACCTACAATTAAAGAAACAATAAGTACAAAAATCTTCGGATTCGATTCGAGTAAGTATCGATATTACTAGAATACGTTGGTATCGAATCATCCCTATATAGAAGTAGCCTAGTAATGGCTGGGAATAGTGGCGTTCCCCCATAAAATAGCCAAAGAAACTTGCCTCGGGTTCGGGCTGACCCACGATCACGCAGTCCAACCTGATGGGGCTTCCTTCGGTGACGACTCCATTCTGCAGATGAAGTCTGACGTCGGGCTTGGTGGGCTCCAAATCCGAGGCTAATTCGGAATCCCTAGTGGACGGATGGCTTTTCTTAGTAAGGCGAAGAAAGACTAACCGGAAGAAAGACTAACGGTAAGAAAAAAGACTTACGAAGTTTCCAGAGGTAGTCTACCCTTGACCGTTACTAGACAGGAGCAAGTGACTTGGCCGGCCGGGTTACTGGCCACCAGGCTGTAAGTGCCGGCGTCTTTGGGAAAGGCCTCGGCGATCACCAAGGTAGCCAAACCGTGGCTCGAGTCCACCTGCGACCGGAGAGAAATTAGGCCCCTACCGGTTAAAAACCTACCGGTTTTATTTATTACCCACCTGACAGAAATCGCCGACCGGCTGCCTGTTCCGATACCAGTCGACTCGAGGAGCGGGCCATCCGTCTATTTCGCACTCCAACCTCAGCTTCTGGCCCGCTCTGGCCATCACGTTGGAAAGCGGAACCACCAATTCGGGCTTCCGGAAGGCCTCGGCCGCTGTAAAGTATCTCGTCTGGATGACTATCTTTAGAAAAAACCGGACGGAGAGGCCAACGGGTACTTACGTAGCACGGTCAACTGGGCGCTGCTGGCCACCTGTCCGGCCGGGTTGACGGCCCGACAAGTGTACCGCGCCTGGTCTTCGGGACCGATCCGCTCCCAGCTCAAAATACTATGACCGTTGTTGTAGGTGATGACGTATTCCGGGAAGTTATCGATGCAAACGTCGTTTTTGAACCAAGAGACCACCGGTAGAGGATTTCCTTCCACTCGACACTCCAGCTGACCGGGTCGACCCGCCGTGGCCACCGCGTCCTGGGGTTCCGCCACGAAATGCGGAGGAATGGCTTCTTGGTGAGGACGACTTTCTGGGGACGAGAAAATGCCAAATTATAATATTGTCGGGCAGCGGCTTTTTCCGGCGACAGCGGCGCTACCTCTGACGACGAGTTGTCCCGCCGTTTCGGCCCTGCCCACCGAGTTGGTGGCTCGGCAGACGTACTTAGCCGAGTCCTCGGCAAACGTTTCCTCTATGGTCAAGGTGCACAAGCCGTTTTCGTACTTGGTTTGGTAGTCGGGATTGTTCTCGACCCGAAGACCGTCTTTCAGCCATTCGATCTAAAAAAAGAAAAAGTTAAAGTCGGCTTTAGGAAACTGGTGGCGGAGTCGGCCTCGACGGTCCTTACCGAAGGCGTGGGATGACCGTCTACGTGGCAGAGGAAGGTGACTTTGGATCCTTCGGTCACCTGGACGTCTATCAGAGGAACGGTGAAGACGGGCGGTCTGGTGGGATCCGGCTCGATATTTACCTGAACTTCTTTCGCCGCCTCCTAAAGTTACGTATTTAAATTAAAAGAATAAAAACTTGGGGTCCGATTTTCGTCGGACAGCTTACCCGATCGAGTTTCGGTTTCTTCCGCTCCGCCTCCGTCAGATTCTGTTGTAAATTCTTCAAATCTTGGTGAACGCGCTCCAGCGACTCTAGCGTATCTCGGTTCTTGCGCGCGATTTGCTGCACCACCGGCGAGGTAGTACCTAAAACCGAAGGAAATTACTCTCCCGCCCATCCATGGTCCGTCTATAAAGAGGCGCTTACCGTGAATGCGGGCCGAGAGGCTGTCGAGCTTCTTCAGCCTGTCTTCCTGTCGGGCTCGGCCGGGTGTCAGGAATCTGTCGATTTCGTTTCGCAGATTTACGGCGTCGGCGGGATTTTTACAGTGGGTGGATTTTTGAGCCACGGAGACTAGAAGCTGGCTGGCTTCCTTCAACCATTCTTCCACCTGCGAGATACCGACCTAGTAAATAAAAGTGGCCATCCGGCGGGTACCCCTCCCATCCGATCCCCACTACCTGTTCGATCGAAGTGAAATATTCCAAGGTCAAATCCACGTGGCTTCCGGTCTCGGCTATTTGCGTGTGAAACGTCGACCACTTGACTCGCAGTTCCTCGATTTCTTTTAGGGGTGGCGCTACCGTTCTCTCGGCGGTGCTGACGAAGGTGTTAACTTTGTCGTTCAACAGCTGCCGACCAAAGCGTAGCCGTTAAGGGCGGGCCAAAGAAATCGGATCAAAATCCACTTACCTCTATAGTTTTCTGCAGTTGGACGAAAGCTTGCCGGGTCAAGCGGACGGTGGACAGAGACTCTCCCGTGTTTCCTTTCATATTAGCTAACTGCTCGCTGGATTCCTGGATCTGCCGATTTATCTGTAATGTTGGGGTGGTGATCAGCGACCCCGGGTTAATTAATACGGCCGACCCAAAGGTTTACTTACTTGTCGCAACTGCCAATAAAATTTTTCTTGTTCTAGGGCGTCTTTCTCGGCTTTCCATTCGTCTTCTAATCTGCGACCCAGCAGCAGGCGGAAGGTTCGAATCTTTTCTCGGTCTCGTTCGGCAGCCGCCGGTGACTCCTGACCCAACAAAAGCGTCCATCAGCCTCGGCCAGCAACAGCCGCCGGCGGCTCCTGACCCAACAAAAGCGTCCATCAGCCTCGGCCAGCAATCGGGCCCATAGACAAAGCGCGGACTACTTACGGTTTCCTTTATTTTGGCCATTAACTGGTCCGCTTCTCTTTCGGTCGACTCCCAAAGTTGTAAGAAGGTGGCTCGAAGATTTTCGTGCTGCTCCAGTCGCCCGTCGATGGAAGACGGATCGGTAGCCACGGGACGCTGCGGCCGACATTTTTCTTCTATCTGAAAAGTAATCGAAACTTTAGTCGGGGAAACTCGGCCGGCCGTTTACCAAAGATCTTACCCCTTTTAGGTTCTGGAAAAAATGAATCATGCCGGTTACTAGCAGCCGACATTCCGATAATTTCGCTTCCAATTCGTTTCGCGCATTTTTCATCTGAAGGATCAATTGGTCTCTCTGGTAAGGAGATTCTCCTTTGGTGGAAAACTCTCGAGATTTTTCCAGACACTCTTCCATTTCCCTGCCTACAGACTATAAATAAATAAATAAATAAATAAATAATATGGCGGTCTAGTCGGTCAGTATTAATGGTCGGACGACCAGCGACGGTTACTTTGATGCGGTCGTCGATACCGTCTCGATGCCTTTCTAGGAAAACCAGCATGGAGTCCGTCTGGTTAATTTCTTCGGGTAGAATGGGATACAGGCCCAGCCGAAAGGTGGTCACCACTTCGATCACCTGAAAAGACGGATTATTCGGATTTACCGTCGAATTATATCCGTAATACTCCATTAAACTATATCTTACCCTACGTATTTCTTTGGCGTAATACTCCCAGTGCACGGACTCTTCTTTTTCGGCCATAACGTTCCGTTGCCAGTTATTCCAGAGATCGGTCAGGTGGCTTTTACGATTTCCGAAGTGCTCCAGTATAGACCGGACGCGCGAGATGGCTGCCTCCACCCGTAGATGAGCGTCGTTTACCTGGCCATGGAAATTTTATTATTGGCACGGATGGAATGTGGAAGGCCGATGGGACGGAAGCGCCGTCTCACCTGATGCGAATCTTCGATAAAATTCTTGCCTCGGTTATTCAATTCTAAGAACTGCTGCTGTACGGCCAACCACTTCTCCGGGGCTTCCTCGGTCCGGACGTTGGAGCGGACGGCGGTTTCGACCGAGTCCATGTCGGATCCCAGCTACCCGTCCAATTCAAAAGTTTTTCTTATACGGCCGGCACAAAGTCGAATGTTAGGAGCGGAGGACACTTACCTGACGGGCCAGTTGGTGGAAAGCGGCGTAGGGCCGGCCCAGCGAGATCCTGCGCTCTAACAGCGACAGCAGCAGAGTCCACTGCTGACGCAACTTGTCGGCCTTCTCGTGCACTTCTTCGGCCTCTTTTCCCCCGACTCTGACTAACGACGGAACCGTTTCCAGCAGACCCCTCAATTCCGCATCCTTTAACTAGTGGAACGGGCCATTAAACCGGTATCTAATTATTATTTATTTCCTCTTCCCTCTACTCACCGTCGTCTCTCTCTGCACGCTTCGATGGTCGTCCAGAAAATTTCTGGCCGTGGGATAATCGCTACCCATATCCGTATGTCCCGCCAAGAAGGCTCCGATGGTGCCGGTGATCCAGGTGTACAGCTGACCAAAACGAAAAAAAATCGATAGTTAATAACTTAAAGCCCGGTGAAGACGACCTATAAGCTAAACGACTTACCGTGTCGTATTTATTACGGAAGTTAACGTAGGCCGTACGACTTTCAGGAGTATCCAGAGAAGCGCACAACTGCAGCAGATGCCGACGGCCGTCTTCTAATTCCGCTATCTGAAAGATTAAAGGGGGGTTAAGAGGCTGACGGGAGGGGAGCAGAAGAAGAAGAAGAAGACACCGACCTTTCTCTGAATTCCTTCCGTTCCGAGTCGTTCGGCCATTTCTATCAAATTTTGTCCTTCTTCTACCACCGGATCCACCAAATCGTCGACGGTCCGTTTAATGTGGTCGATGGCGTTGGGCGATAATTCCGAGGTGGACAGTTGCAGTCGCAGTTGATCCAGACGAGTGGTCACCTACGGCAACGTTTAAGGTCGGAATTTTTTTACGTTCGACTGGGAAAGAGGAAGAGGTACTTACCGTTTGACAGGAATCGAAAAAGGCCACGGACAGGGACAGCAGCTGTCTTCGGGTGTGGGCCGCCGCCATCAGATCGGAACAATCGGACAAACACCGATACGCTCGGCATTTCGGCGTTTCCGTCGAGTCCTCCGCCGATAAAGAAAGCCGCTCCACCGTCTTCAGCAGCCGGATACTTCGGTCCCGCACCTCCTATACGGACAATGGCCACCTTTGTTATTTACGTACGGGTCCGATGGACGCGCGCTTTTACCTGGCCGAATAAATCGAGTCCCTACTCTCCCATCTAGTCATTGCCTCCTACAACGGTGGGAAACCGTACGCGCTCGTACACTGTAATATAATAAAAATTTGTGTCCGTCTCTGATTTCGCGTCACGGATGATCACGTAAGCGAAAAAAGATTTAAAGATGGAGATAATCGCGTTTACAGAAATTAATTGGCGGGAAACGAGCTTCTAAAATTTCTAGAAATTAAAGACGGAGATAATCGCGTTTACAGAAATTAATTGGCGGGAAACGAGCTTTTAAAATTTCTAGAGATAACTTACTGATAGCGCCATTACCGGTAAATCTACAGTTTACCAATTCGTCAAAGAAATACTAGCCAATTTTCGCCAATGATTTATGAATACAAATCGAAATAAAATAAAAATGTCTATAATTAATGTAATACAATAGTAATAATACATGTTACAAAATTAAAAAGGTAAATATATTTTTTTATTCACCTATTCCCCTTTATTTATGTGTTCAGATGACCCGGTTTAACGCTGTTTCGTTTAGCGCTTTTTTTGGAACGTATCTCCCGCGTTAAACCGGGTCTTACGGAGTTTGCCCGGCGTCCGATAAGTTGGTCGCTCGGTTTGTTGGCCTTTATTGGCACAGGCCTGGTAGGCGCCCGATAACACTCGATTTTTACGTAGATCGGTCGACCAGTGACTAGCTGGGAGAGGGAGTGGTCATGGTCGGATAATCTACCCAGACTTACCTTAGTTTCTGCTTCCACTTTTCCATGTTCGTGTAAGAGAATTTCGGCACTAGCGGAGGAATCTCCCAAACTGCGTTGTCTCGTATATTCCGTCCCTTGAGTTTGAAGCCAATTTTCTACCTTGAAATTATAAAAGATTAAAAATCCGATGAAAGAATGCGGCCGGCTGTTTAAACCCACAATAATACAATTAAAGGATGCGCGAAAAACGGATAAAAACGAGCCGAGTCCGTACGTCTCCCCAAAAATGGAGGTGTGGGCCAGGATTCGAACCCGGCGAAGAGGTAAGCGAACACTCTACCACACGGCATCCGGCCGACGGGCACGAAACTGAAAGGTTTCTTTTGGTAACGGATATGGTCACATTCCACTCTGCTATCACTAAGTGCTAGCAGAGTGGCTAAACACACTTTTCCACCGGCTGAATGATGATAAATATTTTCCAGGACTGGAACCCGAGAATCGAACTCGGCTTCTTCAGAGTGGAAAGCCAACGAAAAGATCAAAATAGGTCCATCCCGAAAACGGTAGCTAATGATAAAAAAGGAGCCTCTTTAAAAATGGAGCACGAAGCTGTGGAAGATCACCCAACGCTTTTTTCCCTCTTTCTTTCTTTACTTCGATTCGATGATAAAATAAATGTGTATTATTGTATATAATTGGAGTCTTTTTTCCCATCGGCCGAGCCTAATACCGATTTTAAAAGCCTCCGTGTTCTCCATTAGCTTCCTCAATCCTGGAGTTACCTATAGAGAACACGTATATTTCAGTTTTATGTGCTAAACAGAACAACAAAAACAAACATTGAAAGAAAAATTTTTTTACAGTTTTAAAACTTTAGCGAGTCGAGTAACAGCAAAAATTTGTAGTTGCAAAACTTATCTCGGGACTGAGTAGGTTAAATATCCCAGAATAAGTAAATTAAATATCCCAGTTTCAAAAAAATAAAATTTTTATTTAATAAATTTTGCCGATCCACCAAAAATTAAAACAGCTCAATATAACCCATCAACTCGTCCCGCCATCTACCGACAAATTATAAAATTTGTATGGCATCATAAAAAATATTTCTATTATAATTATCGACTGACGAATTTTTTCGCATCACGATTACAAAAGTTTATAGAGCTATCTAGTGAGAAAAAGAAATGGTTTTGTTTCTTCTACGTTTCAATTTTATCATCGAGTTAGAAGACAATGGAGAGAGTCTACTGTACGACAGAATGCGGTACCAGTGGTACCGAAAATGGCTGAACTTCCTGTTAAATCCTCAGAAATCACGAAATACACGACGTTTATGCGCCTGGCGAAATATCTCGCTTTTGTAATAACTCGTTTTATACTTCACCACATATTTTGAAATCTACAAAATGATAAATTATTCCTGAAATTATGATTTTGTTATAGTTATTAATCAGAATTACATTAGTGATTTTACTTTATCCGCTGATGATGAAATCTCTGCCATAAATCGAAAGAAAACTGGCTATAAAAAGGAATCAGTTATTATAAATTACCTGCCATCAAAATTTAGTTTTCAAATTTGATGCGGATTCGTAATTCTCCCGAAAACCTAATACAATTTGTGTTCATTACGTAACAGGTAACGTATCAATTGTACTGTAAAATTATTAGTGAAATAAAACAAGCTATATAATATAAGACTTATGTGGGCTATTTATTTAAATTATGTAAAACACTCCCCGAATAATCACCAAATTAATAACAAATATGCTCCAGGCAGAAGGACCCGGGACCGGCATCTCCCGAAAAGTTCGTCCTTCACCAATTATGGGCTCTTTAAGGAGTCGATGAGAAATAAACAGGACTTTTAGAAATTTTAATATTCAATAGAATATAATTGAATCTGAAATGTCACCTTAAAAAAAAAAAACATATTTCTTTGAAATATTTCAATTACATCTCTCGCTCGAAATGATGTTGAAAGTGGATAAAAAGCTTCTTATAATGTTGATATATCGATGCTCATTGCAAAAGTAGGATTAGCAAAGAAATCATTATCCCAACTATAAAGGAAGTCATAGAGACAATAATGCAAAAGCGGGGGCCTAGCTACCGCTGAGCGGTTGGAGAAAACTGCTCTAGGCACACCAACCATAAAGATTTATAAAAATATTTATAGGAAAAAATTTTTCGATTTTCTATAAAATATACTAAAACTGAAAAAATATTTTTTAGATAAATAAAACTATAAGCACTTAAATATTTTAATTTGCGCTTGACTTATAACTTTGATTTGATATTTTATACAGATAAACCTGTATAAAAAATGTATGATGATGGCTAAGAAGAATGTGAGCGCCTAGGACATTCGCTCTACGTATTACCAGCCAAGAAGTTACGTGTATCCTGCGAATCCCAGGAGGATAGAGGAGGAGAATAAAGGCAAATTTTTTAGGTAAGCATTAATATTTAGCGCTTCGTATTTCCTTTGTTCGCTTAGTATAGTGTAAGAATCTCGAGTTTGATTCTCGAATGAATTGTTATGTAATTTTGAAAACTTATTGAGGATTGTAATTTATTGTCCTATTTTAGTGTAATTAAATAGGTACTCCCTACTTAAAGAATTATATATTATTTTATAATTATATTGAATTTATTACATAGAATATTTTGTTGTTAAAATGCCTCGAATTTCAAATAAATTGTTATTAAGTAAGGTTTTAAATCGAAATAAATACATATATGTTTTTTAAACCTCAAAACAATTTTACCAGAACTTTTCCGAGAAACAAGGGGGCGCGCAATAGTCACTTTTGTCGATCTGGGTGAGCGAAAGTCAAAAATACGACTAGATGTTTTAAATCTTTCTGTTATATAAAAATAAGCGTTAATACGAAATATAAAATATATAAATATTTAATTTAAATAGTGAATGGGGAATGGTTGATAGGGCTGTAAAGAACACTTTTCTGCGGGTCTAGATATTCTCGCACTGGTAGCGAATCGTTGTCTCCTTCACTTTAATAAGTAATTTTATGCTGAATATTAATTTTTTTCTGTTCTGGCTATGGATCCTATAAATATAAGTAAGCGAGCAATTTACAGTATGAAAAATCTATTATTATTATTGGCGTATGGATAGTTTCATGATTTTAAAAATTAGCTTAAAAAATTGATATTTCTTATGATTTTGCTAAATTTGATGAACATAGAAAAGTCGGGATGGGCACGAATCGGTCGAATTAATCGCGTAAAGTTATTAAATAACTTCTTAATAATTGTTTTGTATTAAATTAAGCCGCAACTATTTGCGATTTTAGATTTTGATGTCATTTTTAGGTTTGATACGCGGAGTGCAACGAGTAGCATTATTTATCGTTTGGCGTGATAAATCAAACATTAATATGAAAACTGATGCAGTTTTGAACTTTTAGATGCGAAGAAGTGATTTCTCGGAGTATAAGGAGGATACTAAATAGGCCTATTTGATTAAAAAAAAACGATTTAAAACTTTTGCAGTCAATTAATGTCGAAACGGCCATCGTATGAAGCTGTTTCTCTCTATAAATGAGAAATGACTGGGCCAGAAGATTGTTTTCGAGGGAATTCAATTCGAAGAAACTCCATCACCATCTCGAATAGGGCTGTCCAAAAGGCGGTCCGCCAGACTTTCACGATTTGTGATATAATGTTTTTTTTTCACTTTTATTTATTACTTTTTTAAGAGATTAATAAAAATAATTCTAATCATCTGGAACAGGGCTGTCCAAAAGGCGGCCCGCCAGACTTTCACGATTTGTGATATAATATTACTTTTATGTTTTTTTCACTTTTATTTATTACTTTTTTAAGAGATTAATAAAAATAATTCTAAGATCGGTCGAATTAATCACGTAAAGTTATTAAATAACTTCTTAATAATTGTTTTGTATTAAATTAAGCCGCAACTATTTGCGACTTTAGATTTTGATGTCATTTTTAGGTTTGATACGCGGAGTGCAACGAGTAGCATTATTTATCGTTTAGCGTGATAAATCAAACATTAATATGAAAACTGATGCGGTTTTGAACTTTTAGATGCGAAGAAGTGATTTCTCGGAGTATAAGGAGGATACTAAATAGGCCTATTTGATTAAAAAAAACGATTTAAAACTTTTGCAGTCAATTAATGTCGAAACGGCCATCGTATGAAGCTGTTTCTCTCTATAAATGAGAAATGACTGGGCCAGAAGATTGTTTTCGAGGGAATTCAATTCCGAACTATAAGTCAACAATCACAAAAAGAAACAGGAGTCAAATCGATGATATATTCGAAATAGATTGCTAAATTAATGACTATTTACTAGAGTTAACAATTCACCGTACTGGCACGTAATTAAAAACGCAATTATCAGTACCATTGTGTTATATATTCGT
>AYEL01063498.1:0-56822 GCA_000484575.1 Olivierus martensii
GACTTTAGATCTCCATGCTGTCACATCATACTTTCGTCCGAGAAAATAACTGAATTTTCTGTTTCTAAACTATATTTTGCCAATGGATAGAATGTCTAATGACCTCAAGAAAGATTTAGCGTTCTTCAAAGTAGATGCACTTTCAAACGAGCAGCGAAAAGCAGGGCTGATCAAAGGAGGGGATAATAGGGTAAAATTTGTGGACCCAGAATTCACAGAGGCCTGGATATCATCCACAATTTGTGTTTTGCACGCTAAGTAACCGTAGAAGGACTAAAAATTCTGATACGGGGTAATAAATTGCCCAACCTTATAACTTGAAAATTACTTGGAGCCCATGTAAATTTTCCCTCGGGCCCAGCGACGTCTCTCAAAGCCCCTAGCGAAAAGCCTTATTCCCAGTGGAGTACTGGTATTTAATTAAATTCAATAGAAACTTCTGGAATTGCTCCTAATTAATTGGATATAAAATGCAGAAAAAATGTAATGTTGCTAAGAAATAGGGCAACAATAGACTGATTATCCAACAGTTCTAAATTAATCATTGAGAAAATGATTGGGAGGAGACCAATCAATGTGTCAAGTTGGCGAACATGCTTTAATTCCCAGAACGACTCTTAAATCAAGTGATCATGATTTTCTATTTCAATGGCGAAGAAGTTCCCAGTGAAATCAGCATATGGAATTACAACAATTAAGATTCAAAACGAATCTTTGAATTCAATTAGAGTTTATTAAGAAAAATGTAATTTTCATGGTCAGTCATATTTTGTTTCTGATAATTTGCAATTTCTTCTTTCCAGTTATCTCGAAAATTCCATAATTACTTTTTATAAAGAAATATGTTTTTAATTAATAAGATAAACTTCGTTAGTAATAAAGAAATTTTGCCTAATAATTAGATTAAATTTTGAAATCATTAAATTATAAAATCATTCATCGATCACCAACATATTTTTATTGCTGGCGTAGCTGCAACGGGTCTACTAGTGTAAAATAAAAACTTTATCTGAGAACTAAGCGTCAAATTGGTGGTATTTATCTGTTATACATGTGGATGTACGATTCAATAGAAACTTTATTTTGATGGAGCGTTAAATTCCATAAGAATACAGACTACTATAGTTTTTCAACTAAAAATGAACTTTCAAGGACAAATTCGATGATCGACGTCTTTTCAGTTTGGATTAACTATATGCGATACGATGTAAAACAGATCCAGCAGTAGAGAATTTATTACCATTTTCGACTTGACGTTTGATTTAAAAACATAGTAATTAGATTAAAAATATTTTAATCTTTACTTTATAAATACTAAAATGCATTTTCAGGTGTTGACAATTTAACTGGCGTGTTTTCCATTTCCAGGTTATCGTCTGCTGTTTTGCTTTCTTCGGTTACAATTCTCTTAATTGTCGATACAGAAACACCAATAGCTACTGAAATTTCATTGAAAATGTCACTTCGCATAGATGTCTGCCTTCCAAAGTACTTGTATACATTTAAAATAGCATTTCTAGCTTGACTGCGCAATGTTTCTCCTCGCTTACAAACAACTGTATTATCCGCCATTATTGCTAAATACTAAAAGACGATGATGTCATTCGTTATATTTATTTAATTTTAAGCGGTTAGAGATTTAATTTAATATTTAATGACATAACCATGAAATGTAAAGTATTAATTTAGCAATTTTTAAATGATAAACATTTCAAATTATTAACGATGGTAAAAAGTAAAACTACTATTGGATGAACGAAACAGAGGATGAATTGACCATTGCAATCCATAAGCTCTTTGTCATAAAGGCAGCTCATCTTTCGTTGTTAAGAGAAATGCGAATGGTTCAAAGCGATATGATAACGCCTCGCTTCCCGTCTAGCTTTATTTCCGCGTCGCGTCGCGTGACGTTGCGACGTTCCGATGCGGGCACTAGCACTTTTAAGTGCCTATATCCCAGTAATGTATTTTGAAAGTATTTAAATTTTAAACAAAAATTTTATTTATTTCAGTAAATGTCATATTATTCTAATTCTTGAAATTTAGGAGAGTTTTATGTACTGGCTTCAATTTTTATCATTTTTTTAAAGACTGAACTAGTATGTCGGCTTATACACGAATATATCGGTAAGTTCCAATTTTTTCGCAAAGCATGATATATAGCAAACCTTAAGATTCATCCATATTAACATGCTGTATTCTCTGTCCCCATCATACAATATACTGAAACTCTCAAATCAATATGAAATAGAGCCAGTAGACACTCCTATCAATCCTTTTTTTCAAATTTCTGGGCATCAAATTTTTCATTAAAATTACTTATTATTTATCCTTAATTAAATTCTGTTCAAAGATATTTTCTTGTGTTTAATTTTATATGCTTAAATTTTTTTTCTTTGAGAAAAGTTTGTAAACAATACTAAATTAAATAAAAGTCAGTGCTATCTTAAAGATTAAAGTTATAGTTTATATAATAAAAATTGGTTAATCAAATTATGCCGAATGTTCTTTCTTATTATTTCAGGATATACGTCGATTCTGTCATTAATCATATGACTGGTGACATCGGTAAAGGTCAAGGTACTGCTGGCAGCCATTTCGATCCAGGTGCTCTTCAGTATTACGGTGTGCCTTATGGTCCTTCTGATTTTAACAATGATAGATGCCATACTGGAAGTGGAAATATCGAAAATTACCAAGACCAGAATCAGGTAGTCTTTGATTGCTTAAACGTCGGAATTGAAAAATTTTTGATAGCTAGTATGTTTGTTTAATAGGTGCGAAATTGTCGTCTGTCTGGTTTAGCAGACTTGAATCTAAGTAAAGATTACGTCAGAAACAAAATAAGCGAATATCTAAATTATCTGATAGATATGGGAGTAGCTGGATTTCGCCTCGATGCAGCCAAGCACATGTGGCCAGCTGACATACAAGCCATAAGAGATAATTTAAAGAATCTGAACACGGAATTCTTTCCTGTCAACACTCGTCCTTTTTTCTTCCAAGAAGTTATAGATATGGGTGGAGGCGAGGCGGTCAAAGCCGATGAATACGTGAAAATCGGGAGAGTTACTGAATTTCGATATGGAAAGCATTTAGGTAAAGCATTTTCTTATGTTTTCCATGAGATTTTTTAGAAAATTATCCAAATTTTTGGTTTCCTCGACTAGGCGACGTTATAAGAAAAAATTACAATCAAAGATTACGGTACCTGAAGAATTTTGGACAAGAATGGGGAATGGTTTCGGGTGATAATGCAGTTACATTTGTCGATAACCACGACAATCAGAGAGGACACGGTGCAGGAGGATTCGGAAGTATTTTGACATTCTTCGAAGCAAGGATGTACAAGATGGCTACGGCTTTCATGTTGGCATGGCCTTACGGATTACCACGTGTGATGAGTAGTTATCACTGGAATCGTTACGTTGAACATGGAAAAGACAAAAATGATTGGATAGGACCCCCTCACGATGAACATTATAATATCAAACCAGTGATTCGAAATTCTGATCTGTCATGTGGCAACGGATGGGTGTGTGAGCATAGGTAAGTTGCTTTAATTAATATTATCATCATTAAATAAAATTAAAAGTTAATTGTTCCTTAGATGGCGTCAAATGTACAACATGGTAAAATTTAGAAACGTTGCGGGTTTCGAACCTGTAGATTACTGGTGGGATAATGATTATCACCAGATTGCTTTCGGTCGAAAAGGCAAAGGATTTTTAGCTATTAATAATGATATCCATCCACTGGATCAGAATCTTCTTACTGGTCTTCCTCCTGGAACTTATTGTGATGTTATTTCTGGAAATTTGGAGAAAAATTCATGTACAGGAAGAAGCGTGGAAGTAGGAAGTGATAGCAGAGCTCGAATTTTTGTAGATAATAAATGGGAGGATCCTATGATTGCAATACACGTAGAGGTAAGTCTTTCGAAAGCTTTTGAATACCGAATTAAAAATTCATGTTTATTTTTTTGTTTATCTTTACAGTCAAAATTGAAATGAATTTGAAGACAATGCATTTTAAAAGTATAACGGTGACGTCGTTTATAAATGTAATAAAATTTTTATTAAATTTTTGATTAATTTGAAAATATATCCTTGATTTTCTGGTAGAATTATATGAAGAAACAATTTAAATTTTCATTTAATGAATATAGGTTTTGATAAATTTGTTATTCACATAAATTCAGTTACGTTAAATAATTCTAATAATTAAGATCTCACAATAAGACAATATTTATATCACTTGGGTGGCAGACAGTTGAATTTTTCCTTGGGGATCTCAGAAGAAAAATATTGGAGACCCGTGATGATATTGATACAAGACAGTTTTTGTTTAATATCTTATATGGCGTAAATAATCTGTTACTGTATTTTACTTCTGAAACTCACAATATTGTTATTTCACTTTCACATTAATAAGTATTAGACAATGTCCGTTGCAAAACATGTATCCTCCCACTATTAACGCCCAAATATCTAGTGGACTATTTTGAAGTTTCACGCTACGTCATTTCAATCAATATAAAGAAATGTTTCTACATTATTAATTACAGAATAAACAAAACTGAAGAATCTTTCCTAGTTCAAGCCTTAAAAAATTATACTAAATAATACATCAGCATGTTTATCACTTGCCGAAGCATTAAAACTGTTATTAAAAGTCTACTATTCGGAGGCTTACTAAAAGATTTTCTCGTGTAATCAGCTAGTGAATAAAAAAATAAATATAAAATATTACTTGGTAGAAAATAGATTAATTATTTAATATTTTTGCACAATTATTTCTCACTATAAAAATTCGTGGCATACATAATTCATTTCGGAGCATCGAAGAGAGATGACTTAAAGAACTGTCAGGTGTTTTGCACATTCACACATTAAACAATAAAAAAATCTTAATCAAAACACGCAAGTGAAATTTTACTGTAACTGAAGGGAGGAGAATGTCAAGCTCACATAGCGATTTCTGGGATCAGCTGGATGGCCGCGTGGTTAAGTTGTGGCTTACCTCCCTGGGGGCTCCGGATCCCACACCTCCAGTTTTTCAAGAGGGATCCGGGCCCGGCCCGTTAAACCCCATCTTTCAACCATCCGGTTGACCCCATCATGGGTGCTGCCAGCCTGTGATGAGCTCTATACGTGGCCACTGCCAAATACAGAATATCCCTTGTGCGATATGGCGGCTTAGTCGGCCGGATTGGTCGCGTGGAAACGCTTCGGCTTTCCACTCTGGAGGACCCGGGTTCGAGTCTCGGGTCTCACCCCTTGAAAATATTTATCATGGTCCGGGACTGGCCTGTTGATCTCCGTCTTCCACAATCCGGTTGACCCCTCCGCAGAGGTGGTCAGCCTGTGGAAGGGCTTGTTTCGCCCGTCACATAGTATTCTACCAGAATAGAGTATGGCGTCATCTGTTGGCAAAAAAAAGATATGGCGGCTTAATCAAACTAACCGTACTAACAGAAATCGACTGTAAAATTATATTTTTATATCTTTTTAATGGTCGGAAATATCAGATAATGCACGGATTGTCAAATAAGAGATGTCAGCACATAGATCTGTTCATTAATATTAATTACGTACAATAGTGTTTATTTGCTAAAAAAGATCAGCTAAACATTTTCTGATTTATTTATGAAGCGCCCAATAAATCACGTTAAACCGACTAATTATATTTAATAATTATAAAATAAATTAAAATTTTTACAAATTTCCTTTCAATCAATCAATGGAATTTTTCGATATTATGGAAACAATATTTTCAGTTTCTATAGCAACTGGACCACAGATTTCTATACATAGATGGCCTGCTCATTGTTTAAAAGTGAAGGCATTACTGGTGGGGTCAATAGTGGGGTACTTTCACGAATGTACATTCAAAGCTATAGTAAATTGACTTTATTTTGGTGGCCAGATCTGGCCCATTTATTTTAATTATACGTGATGAACAGATTCTAATAGTTAATAAAAAGGATGTTGTATCCAAATATAGGGTATTAAACCGTTTTTTATTATAATTTTTATAAATACACGATTTCGATAATTCGAACGAAGTGCTTAAAATACTTCAATTTTCGCATATTTCTAATCGTTTAATATTTCGAGCAAGGAGAAAAACAGATTTAAAGGCTATCGAGGATGCATTGTACAAAAAAAATTATTAAATGTATTTTATGTTAAAGAAAGTGTTAACTTATGAAAAAATAAATACAAATGAAGGGAGTAGAAAAAAATTTGTTTTGACAAAGATTATAATTAAACAATAAACAAGGAGATAATTACACTATTAATATCAAACAACAGCCTATCCTTATTAAGTTTAAAATAAACTTAATAGACTGTTATTTGATATTAATTGCATCAAATTTAAATTTTATTTAAGCTAAAAAGATTACACATTACTGAAAAGAATTGCCTTGTTCAGTTTATGTCTTACAGATGCTACATTGCCCTGCATCTGCAAGGTTACATATTTTGAATATGAATATATCCTGATCCTGGTCTGACATCAATCGCGCAAAGGCGATAAATGGCAAATTTTCCACTCCGGGGATCAATGAGAAGCTTCGGCTTAAAGGCTTCGGGATTCAAGGAATCCATACCTGCGGTGTTGGTCAAACCCGAACAAAAAAAAAAGATTACCATTAGGTAAACATCCTGATGTTTACCTAATGGTAAATACCTGCTGGTAAATACCGGCTGGTGTTTCTGGAGCGCTTAGTTACGGCAGTTAATCTTACGCCAGGAATGCTGGGAGATATTCCATCGTGATGAAAATCATTAAATTATCAAAATATCCGAACTACTTCCAGAATCAATCGCACGCTAAATGAACAACCTTTTTAGTATTCAAATATTCTAGTAAAATTTTCTGACTAAAATTTTAAACCATCCTCAGCCTCATTAGTGAAATTTGAATATCGTAATAAACCTTCGTTCTATTGCAAAGTTATCAAGCATAGAACAACTTTCAAAAATGGATTTAAAAATATATACATAGTATTCCATCAGAGCCAGATCTAGATATTTTATCACTCGAGACAACATTAAAAAATTGTCCCCTCTCCTCTTCACTCACGTACTGTACATTAATACATAAACATATCTAAGAGTACTTTGGAATCAGGAATGTGATGAAATCAGATACTTAGTCACTGAGAAACATAAAAAAGCTTTATTTGGGATGGGGGACAATAAATCTAGACTTGGATTATATACAGCTTTTAATGAAAATAAAGTGGTATCTATATTAAAAATAATGATAATAAATGAAGCATGTTTGCAATTACGATATCCTGATTGTGGTTTCTCAATATGAGAAAATCTGAGGAAACAAATACTTATTTTGTTTAGATAAGCTGTCATTCAATCATGTAACATTAGTTTCTCTCTCCCTTGATAAGTATTTTCAATTAAAAGATGCACCATTATATCTTTGTAGACCAACTCTATAGCACGAAATATTGTCAAGATAAATATAATGAAACTTGTCTGTGAATCTGCAACTGCATTATCGCGCCTTTTCATAATTTTCACCCGAGGCGACTGCCTCGCTCGCCTCATCCTAGATCCGGCACTAATACCGTATTTAATTTATATGTAAATTAACAAGTTTCATAGAAATTTTGTAAATGTTAACATATCAAGCGACTGCCTCGCTCGCCTCATCCTAGATCCGGCACTAATACTGTATTTAATTTATATGTAAATTAACAAGTTTCATAGAAATTTTGTAAATGTTAACATATCAAATAACCAAGTAAAGAATTCTATATGAATAGTTAAATGTGAAATAAATTATTATTTAGAACAATCGTAAAGCTCATTTCTCCATTTATCCATAAGTAGCTAGCAGGCATAATACTAATTCGCTTAAAAAATTTTATCTCGCAGAAGAGTTAATAGCAAAATAGATTAGCGTTAAAATATTTAAAAATTTTAAATGTATGCTGCAGATTTTAATTCAGTGTATTAAATAAACAAATCATCCATATATATATATATATATACTGGATAGACTGCTGCTAATAGTACGTTGCTAGAGACTGGAGAAAGGAAGCCATTGAGTTGGTGGGATCACGTGGTATAATAGTGCATAGGGGTACTACACCTTATATTAATTATTTTTATCTGGCCACCTAAACAAAGTCAATCTGCTATGTCGTCGATTTTACGACGTTCTGGTGGGGTAAATCAGTATGTCAACTCTCCTCCATACAGGTATAATAAAACTAAATTAAATTTTCGTCTATATTTGATCTACTTAGTGTTGTGTTTATCTTTTTTGCGATAGATTTAATGATTTCCATTGATTTTTTGTGTAAAGAACTTTAGCGGGGCGGCGTCGCATATTGTTAGAATTGAGCAGTCTATCCAGTATATTATCTATTTTAAACAAGAATCTATTGTATAGGGATAAGTACTTAAATTAAACATTTACTGTAGTTTACGATTTTTTTAAGTTGTCTACTACATTCCAATTGAATTTTAATTAATCTATTATAATATAAATTATTTTAGATATAAATTACAATTATTATAAATTTAATGCTATTATTAATATAATAGAAGCTGTTACTGTATAAAAATTGATAGCCCATAATGTCGCACACAACACAGTTTTTCTGGAAACTAACATTCATATTATTAGGAGATAAACTATTTTTACCAAGAATTTAGTAATTATATTATACCCTTCTACTGATATTTTAAATAATACAACACGTCATTATCTGTTAATTCATTTTATTGAATTATAAAGCGGATAAGCTATATGGAAACCAAACTTCCTTGGTTTTTCTAACATTGAGGGAGCTATTCAGATCATCTTTGGTCCTGTTTTAAATTCTTTTTTACGCCCCCTTTCCAATCAGGGAGATTACTAAGGGGGCGGGGCCAATACCCACACTCTGGACCACGGGTGCACCCACACCCGTGGAGAGGGCTAGATAGTGAAGGACGGGGATCACCGGACCGGGCCCAGTACCCCGAAAAAATCCGGCAACAGACCCGGGTCCTCCTGCCTGGCACGCCGACAGCGTTACCACCACAGATTACTAATACAGATGGGACACTTAGCTAAAAACAAGGAAATTTAGATTACTAATACAGATGGGACACTTAGCTAAAAACAAGGAAATTTCAGTCACAGAGCGTGTCCTCAGTTAGGTGATGTGATGTATTTTTTCTTGAATGTAAAAGTTTTATAATTTTTCAAGACATTGATGGTATTAATATTTCCAAAATCATTTAAATAATAATGAATGGATAGTTTGTTTTCTTGAATGTAAAAGTTTTATAATTTTTCAAGACATTGACCAATATTAATATTTCAAATCTAAAAAATAATAAAGGATATTTTGTTATTTTAAAATATAGAACTATAAATAATAATAATACGTAGTATTCTGTTTCCCACAATCCATCTTGTTTTTCTTAAGACATTTGATCGTAGCTCCTGGATCGAAGTTAACTTTAGTTATTTATAAAAGGTATTGTAGTGTAGATTTGAATTTATAGACCATATCCTCCTTCATATAAACAGGAAGAAGAAGAAGATTGGAATTTATAATATTATACAGCGTATTTTCTGATGAGAGAGAGAACTCATCCGCTTAGTCTTAGCAAATCGGAAAGAAATTAGTAGCAAATTTGTATTATACGTAATTCGAATGTATAAAATCTAAAGTAGATATAATTTTTAAGGAATAATTGTTTTAATTATATAAATTATTTTTTTAATTATTGACAATATTATTGTAATTAATTTTAATTTCTACATTATTTTAATTACTGGAACTGTACATATATGATGATACAAAAGTCTAGAAGTAACTTGAATATTGTAAGAATATACCATGATATTTCGTATTATTTTATCCCTCATTTTAACATCTGATAGAACAATACCATTGACATCATCTAGAAATAGATTTGATTAAAATTAATGAAATAATAAATATTTAATTAGCAGGAAGAGATGAATTGGTTTAAATATTTCAGATATATTTATGGGAATTCTTCCATTTTGAAACAGGAAGAGTCGTTTTTGAAGACAAAACACTCATAAAGCATACCTTTATAGACAAGCTCAGAATCATATTACAGCAAATCAAATGACTGAGGTTAGCTGGTCACAAGAAAATATTAGCAATAAAAAGATCACTTGACAAGTTTTCAAATTATTAAAACTTCCGTTAAAATATATCAAGGGATTAATTTAGCAGTATTAGGTTCAATTTGGATATTTCCCTTGAAGTTTGGTCTAAAACAGGACTGTCCAACCTGCAGGCCACATGCGGCCCAACATAAAATTGTAAACTTCCTCAAAACATTGAGTTTTTGGGTACTTAATGAAGTTATTATTAAATAAGCAGAATGGGGTACATGCAGAGTGGTTTTTGCAAAGTTGGACTTTAAACACAAGTATTTTAAACTATCATATTAATATTTAACAATGTTGGTACCAATCGCATTGTATAGCTATTACCATTTAATTCATCCTTGTAAATTTTAATTTTGCTATAAAATTGTACAAATTGTCAGCTACCCTGCATTTACTCTGAAATGGGGCAAGAGCATACGTATAAGTTAAAAACGCTTTGAAGTTTAGTTACATATGCTACTTGGCAAAAGATTTATGAACAAATTGCTATAAAATGCTTTTTACTGCATTAAGATAGGATGTTTCATTTTAGAGTTATCCTTTGTTAAAGAAGCAAGGATTGATCTCTGAAATGTGAGAGGGAATATAGTGAAATAAAACAAAAATATAAAGTGATGTAAGTACACAAATTTGGTTATCAAATAACTTGTGTGCTTATATCACTTTATATATTTGTTTTATTTCACTATACCTCCTATCACTTTGTGTACTTATAATCAAATTTTTCTTCAAATTTCAATTTTTTTCCTTCAAATGTGGCTCAAGAAAGCCAAAAGATTGGATACCCCTGGTCTAAAATGTTTATGTAAACATTTATGTAAAGTAATATAAGTAATATTACTTTACATTTTTGTTACATTACTTTAAATTTTTGTTTTATTTCACTATACCTCCTCTCACATTAATTACTTTACATCACTTGTTATTTTTAGTCAAAGTAACAACGCACACATTTTGTTATTTAATATGACAAAATGCTTTTTATCAAATAAAAAATGGTTTATATATTCAAAGTAACAAAGTGCATATTTTGTTATTTAATATAACAAAATGTTTTCTATAAAATAAAAAATGATTTATACGAAAAATTTAATTGATATCTTTGCATTTATTAATCATCATCTAGACAACGTTCACATTCCTTCATTTCTTTTGAATAATCGCCCCCTGTTGGTTTTTTTTTTTTTTTTTTGACAACATTCACATTTCAATCATTTCTTCTGAATAATCACCTCTATTGGCTTTTCTGACATAGCTGCAAACCATGTTATATGCAAGAAATAAAAGTTAATAAACAAATTAAATTGTAGAACATGAAACAATAAAACTGAACGTGTTATGTGGCAAGAGCAGCCTAATACCCAATTACCCCAAGGTGATGATCTGCACTTGCCCCACATAACAATATTTATGGGGCAAGAGTGTACTAGCATTTTTCTCAATAAATTTTAAAATATCAAAAAATATTGTTTATTTTATGTAAACTTTAATCAATATTCTTCATACTTACCAAAAAAAAGCACCTGATATGAAGTTATCCTACAAACTATTGCACTTTGAAGGTACTGTCAAAGTTGTGTGTGCTGTTCGAATGCAACACTTTTATAATGATTGATGTAAATACTGGAATTTCATCATTGTGTGATATCTATGTCAATAGGCTGATATTAACTTTTAGTAGATTATTACAATTCCAAATAGCAAAACTTCACTTATCTTATAATAATAAAAGCAGCCGTTAAATCACTTGCCCTAACTACGTACATATCCCACTCCACCTTACCTATCTACATTTCCTATTTTCATTTTCTAAAATATTTCTTATATTTCTTATGTGAATTTAAATTCAATATATTTTCTAAAATATTTGATTAAAATTTCTTGACCTGCTGAAAAATTTCTGAATGAAAAAAGTCAAAGATTGTTATGCTATGACATTTTTGCTTATTTGTCATAGTGTATATCATATTTTACACATTATTTATTAACTTTTTTGCTTAATAACTATTGTTAGAATTAGTATATTTTGTGTGTGGCCCAAGACAATTTTTTTTCCTTCAAATGTAGCTCAAGAAAGCCAAAAGGTTGGACACTCCTGGTCTAAAATGTTTATGTAATAAAGCAGTCACTTACTACCTTGGAGATCTGGATTCAATATTCAATTCTGAATTATTTTATAACCTTGAGGATTTGGGATCAAATTTTGGCAATTATTCCATCTTAAAGGATTCAGTATTCAATTGTCTATTATTACTACTAAAATTATTACCATTATCAATCATTCTTAACTTATATTAAAGTTATCGAAACATAACCCCATTATAAATTGAGGACAATTTGTACTCAACATTGTATTTTTTTTTTTCTTTAAAACATAACACTCTCCATATAAACTTATATTTTAATAATCTCAAATTTTTTATTGTTAGGAAATAAAAAACTGTTATATATAATACTGAAATAGTATCAATAGATATTGTGTGTGAAAACTGTAGCTTTTTGTTGATCAACTTTAATTACAATTGGAATAAACAAATAATTCTCAATAGATATCTTCAATATCAAATTTCATCGAAATTGCTATGACTATTCTCAAATTGAAATTTGTAGATGGTTAACAAACATAATTTATCCTGTGTGTTTTTAATTTGCAGTATTTGTGTAAAGTGCTTATAATAAAACTGAAAAACATAAAAAATAAATAAATTGCAAAAAGCCCAAAAATAATAATTTTCATTTTCACATATGTATTACTTTTGACTAAGTGTTACACTGATTATATATATAATACTTTAAAACTATTTCCTATTCATTTTTTTAATCAATTATATTCTTTTAGTCTTTATTTTTTTGTTTCAAATAGTTTTCCATATAAATGTAAAATTAATTTTTCAGGTGATATCTGTAAAGATAAATGTTTGAAAAAGGAAAATTATATATCCTGGGAGTTTTCAGGTGGAAGAGGTATTGCATATTTAATTTTTGATGGTGTTGTGTACTTCACTATATTAATTTTTTTGGAGACAATTTTGCCAAAATTATGGTATAAACTCACTATGATCATAAAACAAAGAAATAAATCATGGATGATAAAAAATAATAGTATTCATCCTGATGAAGATAGTGATGTTGCTAAAGAGCGTAACAGAATAGAAGATCTTTTCCAGGAGTCTCAGAAGGATGCTGAAGCTTTAATAGTAAAAAATTTAACTAAATATTTTGGTTCTTTCTGTGCTGTTAATGATTTAACATTTTCTGTACACAAAAGAGAATGTTTTGGTTTGCTTGGAATAAATGGAGCTGGTAAAACAACAACATTCAGAATGTTAACTGGAGATCTAATCCCAACATATGGCAATGCATTCATAGGAGAATATGATGTTCAACAAGAGACACAACAGGTATTGATATTTTTAATATAATTTTTCTCAAGATTAATTTCTAGTAATTAAAATTATTTATTATCACTATAGAAAATTAAAAATCTCTTAAATAGAAAAAACTGCAATATAAATTCCCAAAAATAATTTTTTTGATAGTCTAATATATTATTTTATATGTAAAAGTATTCACAGATCAAATATTTTGTGGCCTCAGCGATCTTAATAGCTTCCACTTTATTATATCGTTTAACTATAAGGGCCTGGTTCCATTGAACATCAATATCATGCTCATAGAAATGTTTTACCAGTGCAGTAGAAAATACACCATTTTTTATGTCATTCTTATGTTCATTCAGACGAGTATAAAGAGATCTGATTATACTTCCAACATATATTTCTTGCCAATTATCAAAACTATAAGAAAAACTTCCACTTGGAGTTACTTCCACTAATTATATAAACTATCAGAATTATAAGCACAATGTTTAAAGTGGAAAATAATACTCAATTTCACTGTAGCACTTTCAACTTTAATAAGTCAACATCAGCATTAAGGAAACTTACATGTTCAAACAGAACAGAACTTAAGAACATAAAATTATAAAATTATAGAACGCATGAACATTACAAAATTGAAAATTTAAAATTTTCCACTTTAAACATTGTGCTTATAATTCTGATAGTTTATATAATTATGAATTTAATCATTTATTAATATAAAAAAATCACTTTTGTGAAGAATTACTTCACGAATAGGGAATTATTATTTAATAGCGGGTAACCTATAAGCATTTTATTTAAATAGAAAATATTAATAAAAGTTAACCTTAATTAAATTAATACGATTTTCTAAATTGTAGTTTTTTTGTGTTTTATAAAAATTAAAGCAATCAAAAAAGTACAGCAACAAATGTGTCAGGAATTAATCATGTCACCTACATCATTGAAATTCTCCTCCTCTACGCAATCTACCACATCCCTGTTTATATAGCAACAAGAACAGTCCATTTCATTGCAAGCAGCCTTTGCAGTGAATTTCCAGACATTGTAAGTGATCTACTTCCTGTCATTGCTGCTCCTACGGACTATGTCTACACCTTTATTAAATGAACTGTACTTCGAAAGAACTTGATTACTAAAATATAACAAGATAGAAGAGTAATTAATGATAAAATAAATGAATCATAATAGAGCACACATCAGATTAATAAAGAATAAAAAATTGCATACAATAAGACCCGTTTAACATGGAGGATACATTCCAAAGCACTAAGCACTAAAAACCAAGCACTAAATGAAACAGCATTAAACAAGGTCATCTTAAGAATAATGGGGATCGGTGAAATAGGATAGTGAATAAAAAAATATATGCATCTTTTTTTTAATTTTATTTTGTAACATTTATTATTATTATTCTTATTATTGTATTACATTAATTATAGGCATTTTTTATTGCTAATGTCGATTTTTATTCACAAATCGTTCATGAAAATCAAAAATATTCGAGTAATTAATTTATGTTTGTAATGAGGAAGATTATTCCTCATTTGACACTTTTTGTTTTTTTGTTAAAGTAATCTAACATCGTTTGCCTTTCCTCTTTTGTTTAGCAAGCAATTGTTGATAACAAGACATCACATTCATGACACTTCGTCTTATCTTTGCACTTCTATCAAAATTTGGATCATTTTGTATAAGCTGATCCATAATTTCCATAATAGTGGTCTTGTTTTGAGAAAATCCGTTTCAAATTTCTTTTGCTCCTCGTCTTCAGAAATGCTAACTTCGTCGTTTTCATGTGATTTCGGATTTGTGAGTGAGAATAACGGATTGAAAAACTACACCAAACTGAATCAATAAAAAATGTAGAATTCGAAAAACCACGTTATGTTGAAACTGTGTTAAACGAAGCAGTGTTAAGCAAGGTCTTACTGTATGTTATACATATTATTATTTCTATCACTATCAATATAAACTCAGATACATTCTAAAAATTTACTACATGTACAGATCTTATGCATTAAAATAAGACATCAATAAAATACAAATTAAATAGCATTTTAGTATTAATTGTTTTTGATGTTTCTAGAATGTGGCAGTAGAGGCTATAAACATCAGATTTACAATAAAATAATACTTACATTCAGCTATCAACAGTAATAATATTAGCATTTTGATGATCAGTTAGGTGCACTTTTAGCTCATCATTGTCAACCAGTCATTTCACAAGAACCAGTCTAGTTATTTTGTGATTGAAGGAAAGTTTTTGTTTTGTTAAAAATCAAGAACATTTGTATCATATAACAAAACAAAAATATTTATTATGCGATACTTAATAAATTTGTAATTATTAAAAAAGCGATAATTTCATATATATAACATGGTAGCAGCAAAATGTGAAAAATTTAATATTTTTATTATACACATAAATAATCTTTTCTTATTCAGAATGTACTAAATTTTACATGATAAAGTAATATTCTTTAAAATGCACATTAAATGAAATTTTATAAAGATTTTTACAGATTTCACATATTACAAATATACATTCCAATAGAAAAACAAATTAAAAATTGAATTTTTAATACCAAAACTTACAATATACTAGAGTACAGATTTCCACCATAAGAATAGTTTGACCAATGCAAAAATTGCATAGGAAACTGTCATAATTTTAAACATATCTATATGATGTATAGGTTTGATGGCTCCTATAATTACCTTAATTTATATGGCATACAATATTGAATTTCAAAGTCTTAACTCTATATTTGCCAGGAAATTCTCTCTTCTTTTGTCATTATGCTTTCCCTTAATTTCAAATTAAATTTAATATAGAATTGTCTCCATTAGTTCCAAGAGGTATATATTCAAATATCCCATCATAAAATATCAAATAATAATGAATAGATTTATTCTTATTACATCTCTACCTATATATATGCTCATTATACTTAATATTGAGTGTAATAATTTAACATGCAGAAGCTTCTTGATTTACATAAGAGTCACATTCCTTGCAACATTGCATAAACTAAATTTACCTATGTAAATTATTATGCATTGTTATAAATTGAAAAATATTATATTATGGAAAGAAAAATGCTGAATTTAAGAGAAATATACATATTTTATAGTAGTGCTTTTTCAAAAATTATAATGGAAATGTATTCAATTAATGAAATAAATTTAAAAAAAACAAAGTTGACATTATAAAGCAGCTGAGGAAAATGCCAAGTGCATTGAAAACATTCCTGAATAAAATATTTTGACTGCTAACGGGCTTTTGAGTATTATTATTTTTGGTTTGTGTTTAGTGCAGTCTCATTGAACTTTTATTATCCAAAATGGAAACATAAAAATATGTTAAACTACATTGTCAATTTTGTTTTTTAATTTATTTCATTAATAAAATAAGTGTTTCTAATCTTTGAAAAAGCACTATTATAAAATGTGAATATTCTCTTAAATTCAATATTTTTTGGCCTGTGTTTATAAGAACTTTTTCCATTATTTTGATGTAATAAATTCATGGTTTCATTTTGTCCCAATCATTAAGAGATACCCTGTATAACATCAAAGAAATGTAAAATTTTTGCTCTTTTATAAAAACTTTATTCATTATAAAGAAATATAATTTATTATTTACACACAATAATTAATATTAAAGATTCATCCAATTATTGTTAAGATACAATATTAATTTACCTTGCATAATGGACAGTAGGTGGAGGCTTAGAACGATGCAAATTACCGATACTTGTTATCCAAGAATCTATTTCTTTAGGATGTTTGTCAGCATCTTGTAAACTTTTAACAATCTAGAATTTAATTAACATTATGTTTTAAAAATTAACACATATTTTTAAAAATTATTTGATATTATTTTTATTGTTTAACTGATTTTAAATAGAAAAAATATAGAAATTATAGATTTAATCACAACATTAAATAAAATACAGTATAGGACTAATTATCCTGCATCCTTATATTCAGAATGATTAGAAAACCTACATTCCAGAATACAGTGTGTTGAATTCCTGCATGAATGGATTTAATATAACAATCATATTGAGAGGTGTTTATGATCTTCATATGCTTAAGCATATTTCTAACTTCATTTGTTATTATTATAAACCTTAAGTGTCCATCATATTCAGATTAAAGATATAAAAAGTAATGTATAAAAACTATAACATATTTCAATTTTTGGCAAATTTGATCTGAAAAAATATTTAATTTTATATACTTTATTTTTTCTTTAATAAAACATCATTTTTCATTATAATAGAAAAAGTTTAAATATTTTATACAAAAACATCTTTATTTTTATTGATTTCTGTTTAATTTTTCAGTTTGTTTAAAAAAATTCTCTCTTTTGCTCATTTGTACATATTCTATTCAACTGCAATATTAGTCATTTCTTTAATCAACAATCCTTTATTTTATATCTGATACTATATATTTTGTCTTTTATATTAATATTTAACAAATAGAAGAAGAGTGTTTAACATAAATATCATTCTGCTATATTCACCCTGCTGTTGAGAATTAATACAATGCATATTTCCACTTACTTTGTAAGCTTATTTTTTGTTGAGGATGTTGTGGATCGAAGATTTGCACATCGGAATTAAATACGGAACTAAACGAACAAAAACACATTTATTGGAACACTTATTAAAATACAAGAACTAAAATATAGATGAACACAATCAGATGACTCGACTGTACATACCACACAGCTCTACTGTGCATACCAGAGAGGGCGGCCCGACCGTATGTGGGAGTAGGGGTTACTTATAAAAACAAACAAGTTGGAGGGAGAACTGTATCTAACAGCTGCAAGTGGACAATGACAAAATCGGTGATGTTAATCCAACATTTTTTATTTTAATATCATATTCACTAACACAATAAAAATGCATCATCATCTAACTGCTATAAACATTTGTAAATAATAAATATTGTTTATATTTTTAAATGTATTTTAATTCATAAACGATTTATTGCCAATTGTCTGTCTTGCTACATATGCAGTTAAAAGTTTGACCTTGAAGCAACAAGACTTGAAGAACAAATATAGTATAGTTATTATTACCAACGTCAGTAAAACTTCAAATATTTTACAAAAAATCATTCAGACATTTTTAAAATTTTATATTTTCTTATATATGATGCAAAAATAATCACAAAAAAATTTTGAAATAAAAAATATTTGCAAATTATTATATAATGGCAATTAATCAAATATAATCTAAAAAAATGCTATATTTTGAACAAATTTAGTAATTAACAATTAAATGCATAGAAATGCTAATATTTATTAATTTTTATATTCTCACTAATTTGCATATTAAAAAATTTTGAAAAATATATAATAAAAACCTATCATCATCAGACGGCCTGACTATATGAAAGAAAAAGTTTCAAAAAGAATAAAATTACTTCACCAAAATGAAGATAAATTAAAATAAACAATTAGAATATCAAATTACAAAATAGAATTCTGTTTTTGCATTATAATTATTATATTTTATTCCACAATATATTCTGGAATTCTATTCCTCATTATATATATTCCAAATTACAAGTGGAATTCTATTTCCACATTATTCTGAAATGAATACTAGAGCAGAATATTACTGCTGCATGTTAAAGTGCTGAAAGATTAACTACTTAACTAATGATGATGCACAAAAATGTATCTATTTCCTATCAAATGTTTTCTCTACTGCAGTAATCAACATTTTGTAATAAATAGTTCTGGATCTTATGTCTTAACAGTGTTTTTTTTTTTTTTTTCAATTATTAGCCAAGAAGATAATCCTATAATCTCAACAATCACAAAATGATCAGAATTATATGACTGATATCTCATAATTACAGAAGAATAAATTTCAATTTATTTATTTATCCATATAATGCAAAAAAAAAACAATAAAAACTAAATTTATGTATACAACGGAGGCATATTATTAAGTAACCATGTTCTACAATGTCATTCCCCTAAAATAAAAGTCTCAAAAAAAAAAAAAAAAAAGAAATTCCCTTAAAAGTAATGTCATTCCCTAAAATAAAAGTCTAAAAAAAAAAAAAAAAAGACAAATTCCCTTAAAAGTTAATTTTTTGTAAAATATATTAATTGTTAAATTCAATTGCTGCTCTAATAACAAAATATTTCTATATACTATAGAATAGTATTGCCAAAATTTTATTTTTTGCTCAAGTGTTTATTATAAACATTCAATGGAAATGGGTTATTCAGTATACATCCATTTATGCACAAACTGACCACTTTGATATCCATTTGTTTAATCATTTCAAAGACATCTCTTATATTAAAAAATTTTAGCCTATTCTAAATATCCATTTGTCATAGATAATTTAATATTCTATAAATAAGTATTGAAGAATCCAGTTATTTAACATTAAATCTAAAGATGTCTGAGGTGTAGTAGTGTAATTAAAAAGACAATAACATATTCTACTAATTAAGTTAGCAATGCACCATGCTAATGGCTGAAAAAATATACAAAACTTTATTAATTGAGAATTTTATAAAAATCAGATCAAAGAATTAAGAAACAGTAACAATAATTGAAAGCATTTAAAATTATTGATATCTTTTGGCAACAGATGCAACTAATATATGATCATTTTTATTGATAAAATTATCATCAGCAAAACTTATGGATAAATAATTTTCATTTTTATTAAAAATAATAAACTAATACTTACTGTTGTTTTAACAGTTGTTTCTTTAGAAACAGCTCTAAGCTGCAAATCTAGAACAGTTGGATCTGACTGTTTTGCACATGGTTCATCTAGCACATGTAAACCTAACTTGTCAGGCTTATTATCAGGTGGTGGAATCTACAAATAAAAATCACTCAATTTAAATAAAGCATAGAGATTTTCTCCAACTTATATTCTTGAAAGCATGACATAAATCAATTTTATATAAAGTATGCAATTATTATGATAAAATTAAAAATATTATGCAAACCATATGCATTGCATATTTACAAAGCAGGAGATATCTTAATAACTGACACAATGCATTTGTGCAATACTTATTATAATACAATATAAATATGTTAGTAATAATAGATTTGTGTACAATAGCTTTATACTCATAATTATTAATATATTATAATTACAATATTGTAACACTCTTATAAAAAATATTTTATATCTGAAATTTTGGAATAATTTACAAAACTTTTAATGCCATTTCAATAAATTTGATATATACAGCAATACCTCACATAGTCCGGTTTCAAATAGTCCGGGTTTCACTATAGTCTGGATTGTAATTGTTAATAAAAAATTTTTAATTACTTTATTTTTTAGAATAAATTATGAAATGTAAGTGTGCTTGCTACTTACTATCTATATATGACTTGAATAGCCACTATGATGAGCTGAGACAAGCAGGCGGCTGCTCCAGTGTTGCCAAATTTATCTGAACAACGTTTATAGTGCCTGCCTCTCTTGAAGTGCATCGTCAGTTGCTGTTTACTGCCAAACGTTTAATTGAGTCATTGAATGGGAACAAATACTGGGCCCAGTTCAGCCAAACGTTTAATTGAATCATTGAATGGGAATTAATACTGGACATATCGGCGTTTGCGACTCATCAGCCTGTGGCGACCCAGTTCAAGTGGAATCCGCCTTTACGCAGAGCACTGCTCTGGGTTTGTAATGGCGCCGAGTGGCCGACTTGGAGAAAGTGAATGCATTCACCTGCCGGGCGAGCCCTCTTAATCTATTTGCCTTTATGGTCTATTTATCTATTCTGTCCCCCCTTCTATTATAAATCTTTATAAAAGATTTTAATGTTTAATATGTATGAAATAATAATTAATGTAAGAATTTACGATTTAAAAAAACATGAAATCGAAAATTTCTTGAACTAATTATAATTTTTTTTTCCCATTAAGGTTAATACCTCGAATAGTCTGGTTTCAATTAGTCCGGTAAGAAAGAGGAACCAATTAACCGGACTATACGAGGTATTGCTGTATTTAATTTTTTCAATTACAGTATAATAATGAAATATATACAGTACTTCATAGCATATTTAATATATACTTTGTTAGCATATTTTATAGATTTTTTAGCATATTTTTTATATAGTTTGTTTTATTCTCAATTCCAAAAGAATAATAAGAATTGCATCAATAATAGTTAATTTTTTTAAATTTCACCCATCAATTTTTGACAGACATATTTACTAGTAATAATAATAAATTAACAGAGTGAGTGTGACATGTAATTTTATATTTCTTTAAGAATATTATTCTATTAATGTTACATTTTAACGTGTGTTCGCTGTAGTATTTTGTAATTTTTGGCTTCATATGATTATAATTAAAATTTTTTCTTTTCTTTTTCTTTTTTGTTGTAAAATGGATGACCTGAAAAGTGACAGTTTTGTCAGTGGTCATTTTCATTGTAAATATCTTTAGTGTAATTTTTTTGTGATTAAAATATATGTCTATTACTATCTAGGATATTGTATAAAATAGTTAAATAGAATTATAAAAAAACATATCAGGAAAATATGTATAAACTGAAATGTAAAATTTATGAAAACTATAATGACTTTTTTATAATACCAAAAAATCTTGAAAGTAAATTTGATGAAGACATCTTAAAAGTTATTGGAATTTGAATACTGCTTATTATATCAATGGCTATGCCACTGATAGTAACAAAAGTTGTAACAAAAGTACAATATATGTATACACTGTAAACAAAAGTTAACAATATTGATAATTAACTCTTGATAGTAGAATTATTATATGCATAATAGTTATTGTAATATGATGTAAATTGTAAATATACACCATATTATATACGGTAATTATTGTAATAAAATTAAATGAAGATTATAAAAATATATATAAGAATAAAAATGGTGCATTGTAACATGATGCCTTGTAGTAAGCTATGCATATACTTATAATTATTTTACTTTTATCATAACAGCTACGTAATAATTTATGTAGAAAAATTAGAGTCAAGTAAAATTTAAGATTCTTAATGTTGCCAAGAACACAAATCTTATATAAGTTGGGAGTTTCTGTATTTATCAAAATGTTTCACAGAAATAAAAAAAATTAACTGTAAAAAATGTTTATTTTTTTAATAATATATATAACACTTTACCTTAATAAAAGCATCAATATCGCCAACAGCAGGAATAAAATCAGGAATAAATGGTTTTAATTTATGTTCCAGTTCTATTGTTTGAGGGGTATACCTTTAAAATGAATAATGTAAAATTAAATTTGTTCTGAAAACAAAATTAAAATTATAAAATTTTATAAAACATTATTAAAAACATTTTTAATAAATTAAATGGTTAGCAAATTATTTAGAAGTAATATTTCATACTTTTACAATGAGATAACACATATAAAGCATTATCAATTGCCTATTGGGAAATATATTGAGAATATATTCATCATGAAATCTTATTGTTAATTCAAAGATTTCTGAAAGAAAAAAATTTATTTTATGGTCATATTTGTAATATTTTGTGATTCCTTTCCTAGGCACCTCTCATCTCTTTTTCTTAAAGATTCATCTGATAATAATATCAGAATTTTTATTTCAAAAAAATAAAATTCTGATATTAAAGAATTTTTTTTAAAATTTAAAAAAATTAGAATTTTTCTAAATTGCTAGGTCCTTTCTTATGAACTCATAAATTTTTGCAATGTATCAAAAAGAGCTGAGGGAGAAAATATTGAGTGGGGATCACATGGTTTGAGATTTCGCAAAAAAAAAAAAAAAAAAAAAAAAAACGTTTTTTGATAATTAATCGTTTCCAAAAATAGTTTATCTTTCGTGGCACTGTAGTTACCAGTTTCGCATCACTTCACCACATGTATGTTTTTCTTTGCATATTGCAAAGAAAAACTTTTGATAAATTTCTTCATTCTTAGACACTTCAATAAATTCTTAATCTAATTTTATATTTTTTTTAAGCTATTTATTAAGTTTTAAATAATGATAAAGCTGTTCCGACACACAGCTATCTTCTTATTTTATATATACTAAAAACTTTTGAAACAATTTCTCAAAATAACAGATTGAAATGGCTTAAGTAAGAAAGAAGTTAATTAAATATTAGAAGATAAAATAATAAACAATACTTGAAGAAACGAGTATTGTGATATAGCCAGAAATGACGTACAACATACACATCACAAATTCAGACCCCAGTATTGCAATATATAGTGATTACTAAACTTTTAACCTTTCTCTTTAAGAATAACAACAAATTTCTTTGTTATCATTAATTATTAAGACAGAGAGAATTTTTGATTCTATTTATCATCTTAATTTGCATATTATACATTCAATTAAAAAAATTTGTAAAAAAATAAATATTTTTTCTCAGATGGAAAATGCTATAATAAAAACAAGTAAACATATCAGAGAATATAAAAAAAACTAGAATATGAAATAAAATTTCATATTATATGCAATATATGACTTAGAATCCTTCAAAGTTGAAGAATTACATTTCATGCTCTTGCAGTCAGATTTTATTGTCATTGTTCATGTCTCTCCCCCACTTGCGCACCATCTCCAAATGACATTGGACCATTCTGGGTAATAAGATCACCTAGTCTGTTTACAAATAAAACCAGAGATGTATTTGTTTTCACTTTGGAAAAAGATTTACAACTGACAAGGTGAGGTCACAACCTCCGTCCAACCAATTTCGATCAGCTTTAACATACAGGTTGGGGGCCATCAAAAAGTAACTCGTGTAAAAGGGTTAAGATCACTATACCTTCATTTTTAAAAAAATCGAAGTCGAATGTCACGATGCCGGATCGTGCTGCTTATATACTTAAAAAATTATAGCTATTTTAACTAAAGTGACGGCGTAGCGGTTAAGGCAGTTTCTTGCAGAACTGAACATTGTGAGTTCAAGTCTCCATTATTTACCTTTTTTTCAAGTGAATAAATTAAAATATTACTAACAATAAAACTTCAGTGAAATCACATCTTTTTTTGTCTTACATTTGACAAAATTACTCTTCAGTTATTGTTTGATCTTTCTTGCTTTATCTCAGTCACTTTCTAATTGTAATTCACAATGCGTCAGGTGATATGTAATATATAATATGATATTAGGTTTTTCCGAAAATTTTTTCGCGACCTGCGTGAAGCTTTTCAATGCGAACAAAACATATTCTATGATAGCTAGATGACAAATGAAGAGAATGATAAAAATATCTAATTGTAAGACATAAGATTGCAAATCTGGGAAATTAAAACCAATATTTACAAGTTGTATCTTCAACATGTTTTGAAACCCTATGTGGAAAATAACAAATTCTGCCTAGTATTGGATTTGTGGGGTGGACAACTGACATGATCATGTACGACTCTATGTTCACAAACGATCAGAACCAACCGATTTGCACGGCAAAAGTTATATCATTGAAATGCACACCCCTGTGCCAAACCTGTGATGTTTACTTCTTCCGCCAAGTAAAGAACTTTATTTCAAAATTACAATATACTTCTCGAAACACAGTGAGAATTTCATAACCAAACAGATACCATAACAATTCACAGCCTAATATATAGATAAAAATTATACCACTGAAATGCACATTCCTGTGCCAACCCTGTGATGTTTACTTCTTCCGCCAAGTAAAGAACTTTATTTCAAAATTGCACACAGCGAGAACTTTATAATCAAATGGATGCCATAACAATTCATAGCCTAATACATAATCAGTTGTCGGCACCAATATTCCAGGCGATGCTATCTTAGCATGGTATGCATCAAAATTGATTACACAGTGATGTATAGTCATGAACGTCAATCAAGTTTGTTTTCCGAACTCTATTGGGCAAGAGAGATGCATATGTGCCAAAATAGCTTTTATCCAATGCACTTGGTGCAGGACGTTCATATGCTTTCAATGTTTTTATGACAGTTATCATCCGTTGCACTGTGAATTATGATAGAGTGAAATGAGTGAGTGAGATAAAGTGAAAAAAAAATTGAACAATCCACCAAGGCACTTAATCCAATCCACCAAGGCACAAGGTCGAATGTAAGACTTGGACGACACAAATACGCACATACGCACGCACATTACATTTTTCCCCGAAAAAGGCATTTTTTTTATTAACATACGCTTGCCTTCCTCAGTTAACGAGAAAGAGATCAAGCAATAATTGAAGAGTGATTTTGTCAAACACATAAGTATGACAAAAAAGATGTGTTTTTACCTGAAGTTTTATTGTTAGTAATATTTTAATTTATTCACTTGAAAAATATTTACATAAGCAAGACTCGAACTCACAATATTTAATCCCGCAGGAAACCGCCTTAACCGCTACGCCACTGCTTTGGTTGAAATAGCTGCAATTTTCTAGGCATATAAGTGGTGCGATCCGGCATCATGACATTTGACTTCGATTTTCTTAAAATCAAAGGCATAGTGACCTAAACCCCTTTTACACTAGTTATTTTCGATGGTCCCAACCTGTATCTTAAAGCTGATCGAAATCGGTTGGACGGAAGTTATGGCCTCCCCTGGTGAGTGAAACATGATACTCTGTTTGTTTACATAATTTTGTTAAGAGATATCATATTACTTAAAAATTCAATAAAAATCAATAAATTATAGTAAAAAAATGAGTTTTTTTTTTGTGTTAGAAAATAGACACTTTGCCAAAAATTAAGGTTTATTTCATACATTTGGAAGGTTTATTTTAACAAAACAGTGAAAACTTCACATAATTAAGGATTAATTATTCCACACGAAAATTTCATTTCCCCACTTATGATTCGGTTTCATGTTATCACTTACTGGTTAAAACAAGGAATGCCTATCTATAGTTTGAAATTTTCATTAGTTATAAATTTCTCATAAAATCAGAGTAAAAGAGAGACAAATCAAATTTTGGTATAAATTATATTTGTTTGTAAAATTGGGATCTCTTATATTGGGGCATCATAAACAAGGATTGATCTGAATATATACACAGATAGTCCTCAACTTATGACTGCATCAACTTATGAACAATTTATACTTACAATGGCAATATTAACAGCATTTTTATCATCAATAAATTCTGCTATTGGTCAATGCAATTGATCTAGTTTCAATTCCCAGATCCAATGTCTGATGTATAGAAAGCATTCTTTTTTTGTCTGATTCTTGTAGTTTTTATGTTCTTTATGTTTATTAAGATAATATATAGTGTCCTAGTAAATATTAACAGCAAGAAATCCATAAATTTTGGGCATTTCAAACTTATGATATCTGGATTCAAAACTTTTTGAACAAAACTCCATCGTAAGTTGAGGATTATATATATATATGTCTTTATATAATATATGCTAGGTACTTCGCATTTTAATCTTCTAGTTAAATAAATGTTAATATATATTTTATATATTAATATAATTGCCCTTACTCCTGCAAACTTCCAACATTGTTCTGGAGTCAGAGTGCCAATTACTCATGCATCTAGATTAAAAATTTTCTCTCATTATTTCTAAATTACACATTTGGTGTGAATGCAATAAATAATTACAACTGATGTCAGAATATCCAGAATTATCTCTGCTTGGCAATTAAATCACATCAAAAGTTAATTTCCTTCAATCCCACAATTTTATATCTTTGGAATGTATATTTATTTACATTCCAAAGATAAGTAATTTTTTACTGATTTTTTAGATGATTAATTATTTAATAGTGTTTATATGCCTCTGTCATTTTTCATAAAATATACATCAACCATTTACATTATTAGTAATATAAATATTCATATTATGATGCCCCTCTTCTTAGCTCCCTTAGTACTCTATTTGAGTGGAAAGGGGCAATCAAAAAATTTAGCCCCTCTTCTCATTTTTTCTGGATTAACCATTTCTTGTGTAATGTTTAATTCATCAGTAGATTTAAAATTACAATACTATATATTTAACTTGGCAATAATGTGACCACTACCAGTTAAAAATACAGTAGAGTTTCCATAATCCGACACATATGATTTTGAGGCTTGTTGGATTTCAGAGATTTGTCGATTATTGGATGTTCAATAAAAAAATGGAATTACACAAACGAATACGCCTCAGTTTATTAAGACTTTCCTGTCACTGCTCTTACTATTCAAATTTTTCACAAACCCTTAATTTTATCCCAATTCTTTTAATATCATAAATGGTGGCTTGACCAATACCATGAAACGAAACCAAATGACTAAACTTTTCTCTCAAGTCAAGTTTCTTAATTATTTCTGTCTTTTCGATCACAGTCAATATCTTATGTTTTCGTTTTTCACTTTTTCTGATTTGTAACATTGTATAAAGATAAATAACAAACACTGATAGAGTAAAAACACTATTTTACAGTAAACAGTGTACTGAACTTTATAGTCTGATTATAATGTCTGCGCAGCAAATGAATAGTGACTGAAAATTTGTTTTACGTCATTTTTTCTTTCTCGCACATGGACAAGTTGTGACCATGGTTGACATGAAAATTTCACGTAGGCGGCTTGACAGTTCGCAGAGTGTTGGACTGGCAAAGGGCCAGACTACAGAGACTCAACTGTATAGGGCTGTTCGGAAAGTAATTTTGTTTTTCATGAAAATGAATAGCAATTTTTTCATGGTATATAAATATTTTATTTAATTATATATTGACTATTTTGGTCCAATACATTTTGCCATCTTTCTGGTAGTAGCATGATTCCATGCTTGTAGATTTTCTGATCTTTGCTTGCACAAAACTGAACAAAGTGATTTTTGACATTCTCATTTAAACTAAATGTTTTGCAGTCTAAAGAGTTCTGTAAAGACCAGAATAAGTAATAATCAGAGGATACCAGTTCTGTGAATATGGTGGGTGTGGTAGCACATCCCTCCAAGCTGTAACAGCTTCTGGCAAGTCATCAAACTTTGTATGATAAAAAGGCATAATGTTCTACCATTGCCATGTGAAACACTACGCCTTTTTGTCAATCAATTCTGGCCTCTTCTGTTGGATGGAATCACTCAATTTGTCCAATTGCTGACAGTACACTTCTGAATTAATTGTGAAATTGTCTGGTATAATAATTCCCTAGAAATCCCACTAAACAAAGATCATCACTTTTTTTATGAATATCAGGTTTCAGAGTGCTTTGATCCGGCTCATCTCTTCTGCTCCATGATTGTTTGTGTTCAACTTTGTTGTAAACAATTCATTTTTCATTACCAGTTATGATCCACTTCAGAAAGGGATCATTTTCTTCATGTTTGAAGCAGCAAATCACAGATGTCAATGCAATGGAGCAAATCTCTTTCTTTGAGAACTTGTGGAACTCAAATATTGAGCTCTGAAATGAAACCAAATCATATCAACTGGTCATGAATGGTTGAATTAAAAAAATTCAATCTTGTAACAATTTCTTGTGTTGTTATTCAGTGGTTTGCTTCAGCCAATACCTTTATTTTGTCATCATCAGCTTCAATTAATATTCCAGAACATGGTGCATCTTTAATATCGAAATTGTCAAAATGAAATTTTGCTTAATATTCCAGAACGTGGTGCATCTTTAATATCGAAATTGTCAAAATGAAATTTTGCAAACCAGTTTTGGCACTGGTGTTCTGTTAACACATCTTTTTCACACACTTCATATAACTTTTTTCTTGTTTGAACAGAATTCTTATCTTTTCGGTAATAAAAAAGCAAAACATGACAGAAATCTCTTTTATTTTCTATTTTGATATGACACCTGTTGGTCGATCGACGACTAAGACGACCACGATGTCTGGGAGAAGGAAAAGGAATGCAGTGCCAACTTGTGCGAGGGACGAGATCAACAGTTAGTTTACTTTAAAGCTATAAATTTGTCCCGTTGCGCCTACTGTCTTAATATCTTCGGTCATTCACCCTCAACAGTTATAGGAGAAAAATGTGTCTTCAACATTCTCCCACTCACATTTTCTCCGGCACCTCATCTTTTGGCATCCATAAACCTAGATCTTCAAAAAATTTTTTGTTCTTTACCAAACTTAATGCTTTGGTAAATATGTCACTCACGAGATCTTCTGATTTTATATATTTTAATTCTATTTTACCACTGTCGATCTTGTCCTTGACATAGAGATAATTTAACATCACGTGTCGCATCCTCTTTGGGTTACAGGTGTTTTCTCTATTTTTATCGCAGCTTGATTATCTGTGAAGATGGCTGTTTTCTTGTCTTCATTTCCTATTTGAAGTTCCTTCATCAAATTCTTGATCCAGGTAATCTCTTTAATAGTATCACACACTCCATAATATTCAGCCTCACATGTGGAAAGTGCTATTGATTTCTGTTTTTTCGAGTTCCAGGAAATGCTTGCATCGCCTAATTTTATTAAGAATCCACTTTGACTTTCTGTCTGTCAAATGTCCGTCTAGACTTGCATCTGAATATCTGATTATGTGTCTGTTTCCCTTCAATACTAGTTTTGCCCCTTTTGTCAAGTATCTTAGTACTCGTTTTGCATGTTTCAAGTGCGTCTGGTCATAATAGTTATTAAACTGACTTAAGTAATGAACTGCGAAACTAATATCAGGTCTTGAATATTGCTCTATATACATGAGAGCTCCTATAAGAGATTGATAAGGCAATTTCTGATCTGGTTCTTTTGCTTTCTCTAAGGGCAATTCCTTTTCCATTGGGGTTCCGATTGGTTTTGCATGTCTTCATGTCACTTTAACTCTTCTTTCATGGCTTTGATCCAGTGTTCGCGATTTTTAGATTTAACTGCTTCATCATAACTTTGCGGTGTATCACTTTCGATATTATTCTCCCGGGGCTTCTGTTCAGTACATAAGCAGCATGATTACAGCGTCTGATCTATAATTTGGGAACACCACTATCCATTTACAGTGACCTAGATTTATCATTTAGGGCCGGTTGCACGAGTCTTATTCTGCAGATTAAAAACGGCTTTAATCTGCAGATTTAGCTTGCTGCGTTGCACGATGTCAAATCTCTAGGATAAACTACCGACTAACTTAACCGGCCGAATTTTGGCGGGTTAAAATTTATTCCACAGATTATCTAGAAAAACAATATGGCGGACTACAGTAGCTCCGAATCCGAAGTTGAAAATGATCTTAATTTAGATTATTTGGATTACATTTATCTTAATACAGAACGGATTTTTTCCAAGAAAGATATAGATTTACTGTTTATAATGATGATAACTTTCATGTGAGGTTTTAAAATATTTTTCTGATAATTTAACAATTTTGAACTGTTTTTTAAAATTATTTTGTCCCACTCAAAATCAATTTTTTTATAAGTACAGTAGTTGAAATATTATCAATAAGAAGTGGTTCTTATTGAAAATTTTCAAATTTTGTACTTTTTTTTTTTTTAGATTTCCTACAAAGAAATGAAAAACCAGTTTAAGATCATTTTCCTAGTCAAATCAAATTCCAAAAAGTTTCCTATATTTCCTTCCTCCTTCCAGTGTATTATTCAATGTTCAGATAGTGAATCAAAGTTGATGTTGCCTTTCAAATCAAGTTTGCAGCATATGTGCTTCTGTTACCTAGGCAACAAGAATCTCATAAGGTAGCAAACATGATTTGGTACTTACATCTGAGAATGTTTTCAAGATGCTGAACCATAAAAGAGAATTCAAACTTGATTAACTTCTATAGAAATTTTGATGTTCAAACTTGATGCTCTTATTGAAATATAGAAGCAAATTGTGCTTAAAGAATTTGATTTTAACCTAAACCAGAAATCAGATATAACTTTCATAAGAACAGAATAAACATATCTGATTCTTTTGATCAAAATTTTTTGTCTACAACAAATAACTCCATTTTAACATTACGTCTATGGAAAAATCTGATTCTATTTGTTTTATCTTAAATAATGTCACAGTTTTGGATTGACTTACAATGTAACTTCAGAGGATTACTGTATTTGTATAACTTTGTTTTTTAATCTTTTCATTCAAAGTAACTTTTAAAGGACATGAGATGGCATTGGCAATACTGTTTGGGACAAAGCTCTGCTCTTTAAAATCTCTAATGCAGTAATGTTAATTACAGTTAGTTTTTATGTGTTTTTGAATTTTAGCCTTGTGAAACACACTTTATTTTATAATTGATCCATAAAATCAAGCAGATGACAGTAAAAAGTGTACTTCTAAACATGATTCTCCTTCAAATTGGTTTATTTTGTAGGTTAGCTCTATGGTTCTTATGTAATAAGCATTTAGTATATATTAGAAGCTGAGGGAGATGCCAAATGCATTTGAAAATATTTCCGTCAATAAAGTATTTGTCTGCTAAAGAGATTAATGATTAATATATTAATTTTTAATATTTATTAAAAATTACTTTTCTGATGCCAGAATTAATTTCTGGATTTCTACACAATTTATTTTCTGAAACTTTCTGTATTCCAAATATGTTATTAAATAATAAGTAAAATATTTGAATGAATTTTTCCAAATACATAATATAAAAAAACTTTTCTGTGTTAAAAAAATTCTGGAAGGAACTATAGCTCCTATTTTACTATTTTTTTAAAATTAAACTTAATTAATATGCAAAAAAAATAAAAATAATTAAAATTGTGAAATCTCACTTAAATTTCAATGAAACCATCTGAAATTTTAAGGATTTATTGCATGTTTTGCTTTCTTTCTAACAATGTAACAATTTTTTAAAATTTTATTTTTTTTCATCATTTCGTTTTGTATATGAGATCAACAAAAATTTTTTTATATGAAATTTTAACCATTCAATGAAATAGTTGATAGGTTTTAAATAGTGACAAGTTCTATGAGCAAAATAAGCTATGAATAAAAAAATTTGACTGAAATTTTCAGAAATTATTTATAAAAAACCACAAGTTATGTAATTTCTGTTGAATGGATTTATGTCATATAATTATTAAAAAACTTACATGAATTCATTGAAATATTGTCATTTTTATTAATATTTCATATTTATTAAGTTGTTCTTACTTCATTTACACAATTTTTAGCAGTACTTTTTATAAATTTTTTTATTTATATCAAAAAAATCATAACAAATATGAAAATTGTCATCATACTGTACATAAACTACTATAATATATTTATGTTCCTCTAATTGGACTGCAGATGGTTGGAATTCGGATATAAATTTGTGTGCCTACACATATCTACTCTGACCGAAGGAAATGCAGTTAAAATAAACAGACTCCGTTCCCCGACTTATTTTATTCTCTCTCAGTGTTAGTTAGTCTTTCTATAGCCGTCATTAGATGCAGTTCTGTACCATTTTTATTTATATATTAAAGTAACTTGTAATCAATGTATAAATGTTTCCACTGTTTTCTTACCTAAATCCATAACAGGTTATGGGCCCAGGAAATGCTGAAAGTTGTGTGTGAAATGCTGAAAGTTGTGTGTAAAACTGAAAGTTGTGTGTGAAGACTAGTCAAATCAATTTTGAAGATTAAATCATTCATCATTTACTGTAACTCTCAAGCAGTTTGTCAAGACAAGTTACATCTAGTTATACAAATTTGTAACTATGCTTTTTAATTTAAAACGATGTCAGATAAAATTGACCTGAGTAGCATCTGTAAATTCGACAGCAGAAATTATCACCAATGGAAATTTCAAATGAAGTGCACCCTAAGAGCAAGGTCTATCAATGCAATAGCACATAGCTCTGAATTGAAACCAACTGAAGCTGGAAGAGAACTTGATGAATGGAATAGACATGATGCTATCGCAATGTTTACATTAACTTCCACAATGGACTTATCACAAATAACATTGATCGAAAACTGCGAATCTTTGGCTGAAATACTCAGGAAACTAGATTCTATTTATTGTCAAAAGTCCGAAACAAACAAAATGCTGATGCACGAAAGATATTATCAATATAAAATGGATTCAAAAGGCTCAATAGCACAACATATCACTAAGGTAGAAAACATAGCAGGAGAACTTTGAGAGACCAGAGAAAAGGTTAGCGATACTTCTATCATGACCAAAATTTTAGGATCATTGCCATCAAAGTATAGAAACTTTAGGCAAGCATAGCTTTCTATGGCAGAAGATAAACAAACCATTGAAAATCTGACAGCTCGTCTGCTGGATGAAGAAGCTAATTTAACTGCCTCTGAGAAAAATGAAGAAGCACTTGCAACAGCTACATTCCTCAACATCAATAAACAACAGGATTTAAAACATCAAAGAAAAGACAAGATCAAAGTGACATTTTATAACTGCAAGAGAAAAGGACATTATGCATAAGACTGTAAGTCTCCAGAAAGGGATAGAATGCCTAGAGATGATAAAAATTCAAGAAAGACTCACGAACAGAGTCACTTCTTTGCACTCAACACACTGGAGAATGATAAATCAGACAACACTGTCAACTTTGATCAAGAATTGTAGATCCTTAATACTGGAGCATCAGCTCACATGACTGGACATCATGAATACTTCTTTAAGCTAGAAGATGTAAGTGATCCAACCACGGTAATTCTTGGGAGTGATGGAAGACTATCAGTAGAAGGAAAAGGCAATATTAAAATCAAAAAAATGATTGGAGATAAATGTTATAACTCTAATAACAACATGTATAAGCACTACTAGCAGTTGAGAGTAACACAAACACTTTAATAAAACTTGTTAAAACTAACGTTTTCGGCTAGTTAAAGCCATCCTCAGGTTTCTTACATTGGTTTTGTTGCTTAAACATTCTAGAACTTATAATAGATATTTTTATTTATATAAATTTAAATTTATATAAATAATATAAATATATAAATATAAATTTATTTATATAAATTTAAACATACAAATTTTATTTATATGTTTATATTACCGAATGCAGTTATGCAACTTGTTAAAGATTCAAATTTAAATTTTTCTGTGGAACAAGAAACGATCTTTTAATGATGTATCTATTATAAGTTCTCGAACGTTTAAGCAACAAAACCAATGTAAGAAACCTGAGGATGGCTTTAACTAGCCGAAAACGTTAGTTTTAACAAGTTTTATTAAAGTGTTTGTGTTACTCTCAACTGCTAGTTGTACTTATACATGTTGTTATTGAAGTAAGAATCTAAGCAGTTAGTTCTAAATGAATATAGTTATGACTCTATTATTATTAATGTTTTATTTGTATCCAAATTAAAGAAGAACCTATTCTCAGAAGGCATTTTAATCAAAAAATGAATGAAAGTAACAAAAGAGGATAACTGAGCGGAAATTTTCCAAAATAACAAATTAATAGCAGCTGGATTGCATGGTTCGAATAATCTATATCATTTGATGCTCTTCAATACAGCGCTCCAAGTTGAATCAAATGTCATGACCTGTTCAAATCTACAAATGTGGTACTTATACATGTTGTTATTGAAGTAAGAATCTAAGCAGTTAGTTCTAAATGAATATAGTTATGACTCTATTATTATTAATGTTTTATTTGTATCCAAATTAAAGAAGAACCTATTCTCAGAAAGCATTTTAATCAAAAAATGAATGAAAGTAACAAAAGAGGATAACTGAGCGGAAATTTTCCAAAATAACAAATTAATAGCAGCTGGATTGCATGGTTCGAATAATCTATATTTGATGCTCTTCTATACAGCGCTCCAAGTTGAATCAAATGTCATGACCTGTTCAAATCTACAAATGTGGCATGAAAGACTAATTCATATAAACATGAAATCATTACTCAAGATGATATCAGCAGGATTTATAGAAGACGTGAGCTCAAATGAAATCAACAACTTTTTCTATGAAGCTTGTATACTTGGAAAACAGCACAAATTTCAGTTTTCATGTTCAGAGAGAATGAAAAGTAACCAGGAGAGAGCATTTATAGTGATCTATATGGTCCAATGTCAGAATCTTCTCTTGAAGGAGCCAACTACTTCATTCTATTCAAAGATGATTGCTTTGGATACCACGTAGTATCATTTATCAAACATAAAAGCGATGCAATTAACAGCTTCAAAACATTCTGCAGAACAATAAAGAACAAATACGGTTACTCAGTAAACACTTTGCACACTGATAATGGAAGAGAATTCTATAATAATAATTTTAAGGAATTTGCAAAAGTGCATGATATCAGTTTAGAAACAACAGCTCCCTACATGCCTGAACAAAATGGAAGAGCTGAAAGAGAAATGAGAACAATAGTTGAAGCTGTGCATTCTATGCTACATGGGAGAAACATGTCCAAGTATCTATGGGTTGAAGCGATTAGCACAGCTACTTACATACTTAACAGAACTCCTACAATGAATACTCCAAACTCTACTCCATACAAGATATGGACAGGTAAGAAATCTATTCTCACTCATATACAAACCTTTGGATTGGAAGCTTTCATGCTAGTTCCAGAAGTATTCCGAAATAAATTTGATCCTAAAAGCAAAAGGACGATTTTGGTTGGATATGATGGAAATTCCAACAATTACAGACTTCTGGATCACAAAAAAAAGGATTAAAATATCTAGAATGTATTATTTAACGAAGGTAAAGGCTGGAGTAATAAAGAAATCCCAATCAGGAAAATATTCATAGCACTTAAGCAAGGAATATTTAAACTTTATTTTGATAAATCACTTTCGGACTGCTTTCGAGTCCATCATCAGTACCAGCTTCTCCGAACACAACTTTCAAACATAAAGAATTCGGCTATGGTTTACAGGAATTTAGAGCAATAGAACAATAGATTTAAATATTTAACCTTAACTTACATATAGAACAATCTATATACAGAATATAAGTAAGATTAATATACTTAACTATATATATATAAGATTATTACATATATCTTTTGCACATAAGAGTCCTTAAGAGTCCATAACAGATAAGATATACCAAATAAAATAAATAAATAAAATATACATATATAGTCTGATAGATAAAGTTCATTCCTCCATAAGATATAGTAACCATTCTGTCCTCTCTAGCCTCTGCCTACAGTTATATAGGTCGGTTTTCATAAATTGTTCATGGCCGTCCACACCCATGCCATCGGCAAGTTTACCGGAGCGTTATTATTAATGAAACAACGTGTCCTCTTCTGTTTCACTATCTCCATAGCTTCATATATAGCTAGGCCCCTTCCGTCTTGTATCATCTTAATAACTTCAGCACTCTGCCAATCTATCATGAGGTCTTGCTCGTAAAACTTAAGTAAGTGTTTATTTGAAGCAAAAGGTAGTTTATAAGGTTATATAATTTTCACTGAGCCAGAAATCCCAATCATTAACCTGAATCAGCAAGAATCAAATCTCAAAATAAATCAAGACCTCATTGAAAAAGATGAGGAAATATTACAGGAACAATTGAACCAAAATGAATTCAAAAGCAAAAACAAATCTGAGGAAAGGCATTCCTATAATTTACGTCCAAGAGAAGGACTCACACATTCTGAACAATACATAACAGATAATACTTATGAGGCTATAGCTCTTTGTGCTGAACTTAAAATACCACAAACTTATAAAGAAGCTATGGAGAGTCCCAAAGCTGATAAATGGAATGTTGCAATAAAAGAACTTGACACACTAATAAAGAACAACATGTGGACTATTGTACCAAGATTGATCAATAGAAACATAGTGGATTCAAAATGGGTATTCAAAATAAAAAATTCTACAGAGGGAACAATGCCTCGATATAAAGCAAGATTATGTGCCAAAGGATATTCACAAAAGGAAGGAATTGACTACACTGAAACCTTTTCAATGACAAGATATGATACTATTCAAATGTTACTTGCAATAGCAGCACAATGTAACCTTGATATTATATAGTTCTATGTCAAAACACTGTTCTTACAGAGATTTGCAAGACATATACATGATTCCACCTAAAGGAACAAATATTGATCACAAATATACTTGCAAATTAGAGAAGCCATTATATGGATTAAAACAGTCATCCAGGTGTTGAAACAAGAAATTTGACAGTTTTTTGAAAACTTTTGGTTTCAAACAATGCAACATTGACAATTGCATCTACAGTGGAGAATTTAAAGGAAACAAAGTATTTCTCACCCTCTAAGTAGATGATGATCTTATACTAGCACCAAAAAAAAGTCTTGCATGAAATAAACGAATTGAAGAAAAATTTTGAAATAAAGTAACAGAACCAAATTACTTCATTGGAATGGAAATTATAAAAGAAAAGGGGTCAGTTTCTATTCATCAAATGAATTATATACAAAAATTAATCAAAAGATTTAATCTTGAAGATGCTAAGGCAGTAAGTATGCCATCAGACCTGCACATTCGTCTAAGTGAGCGCTCGTCAAATATGTTCAATAAAGAAAATATACCATATCAAGAAGTAGTAGGCTGTCTGATGTTTGCAGCAATTGTAACCTGACCAGATATCATGTACTCAGTCAGCTTAGTAAGCAGATATCTTTCAAACTACGATCTCAAACATTGGAATGCAGTAAAAAGAATCATAAAATATCTGAAAGATACTGCTAGTCTTGGTATCAAATATCAGAAAGGGGAGAAACCCCAATCTCTTATCAGTTTCTCTGACGTCGACTATGCAGGTGATGTAGACACACCTGCAGGTGATGACCAGATATGTTTTTATACTAAACAAAGGTCCAGTCACCTGGATCAGTCAACGACAATGAACGAAGTGTCTCTCTCTCAACAACTGAGGCAGAATATGTTGCTGCCTCATGCGCAGTGAAGGAAGCAATGTGGTTGTGCCTATTGTTGGAAAAAATTAACGAGCCAGTCGGAGATCCTGTTACACTGAATATAGACAACCAAAGTGCTATCCATCTAATAAAAAATCCCGAATTTCATAAAAGAACTAAAGACATTGATGTCTGTTATCCTTCATATGCGACAAATACAATGACCGTTCTATTGATGTCAAATTCGTTCCTTCCAAAAATCAGCTGGCGGATATATTAACAAAGTCTCTTCTTCGAGATTCATTTGCATTCCTTCGTCAATCAATGAATATGGATTACAAGGATGGAACATTAAAGAGATAATATATCAACAATTTTGAATAAATAATAGATGTTTATCATGTCAAAGTGTGATAGGCACTTAATTAGTGGGTGTGTTGGAATTCGCTATAAATTTGCGTGCCTACACATATCTGCCTCTAGATCAGGGCTGTCCAAAAGGCGGCCCGCGAGGCTTTCACGATTTGTGATATAATATTACTTTTTAATGTTGTTTCTACTTTTATCTATCACTTTTTTAAGAGATTAATAAAAAGAATCATAAAATTGAATTATATTAACTCAATTAATTTTTCTTAATTATTAGTAATTATTTTATGATCAACAACTGATCAATGGCATCACATTTTTATAAGACTGAATCACGTCAATTTTAGTTTTAGCTATTTCAGTTTGGAAAAAAAACTTTAAAAGATTTAAGATTTCAGTCAGCTGATGACATTGTGACATTTATGCTAGTTAAAACTGTACACAAAATAAAGTTATAACAGCACTCTAAGCAAGGTATTCTTTATTTTATTAATCAAGAAAAACGTTTTCGGACCTGATTATGGTCCATCTTCAGTTCTACAAGTACATAATAAAGCTTTCTATCACTTTCTATCAGATAGAAAGCCTTATTATGTACTGTAGAATTGAAGATGGACCATAATCAGGTCCGAAAAACGTTCTTCTTGATTAATAAAATTAAGAAACCTTGCTTAGAGTGCTGTTATAACTTTATTTAGATAAGTAAAGCAAGAGATTGTGATATTTTAGTTACTGTACACAAAAGGCAAATGGATTCAAAATTCTATAATAAATGGAAAATAAAAGTCACATTTGGAAAGTAGACAAGTTTAGTTTACTGGAATTGCTAGTTTTACATAAAATAACTAATATAAACAAACATTTTATGATATACTAAAAAAGTGTTCAATCTTTTTTTTCAGGCAATATTTAAATGCAAATAATTTTATCATATAGAATTAAATTCCCAAAATAAATTAACTGATTGACAAATAAAGACTGTTTACCATTATTTTGTGGATTTTGATTTACTGGTAATTTTTAAACTAAATTTGAAAGCAATTCAACATGAAGTCAAATTTTTGACAATAGGTCATTATTTTGTAGTATTAGATCAACATGAATTTTAATTTAAAAAATACTATGCATAAGTCATACATAAATAATAAATATATAACTCCTTAGAAGCTGTAGGAATAATACACATAAATTAACTATATATTATCCCTTGCTTCAATACCTGATACCAGTCTATTAACAACACAAAAAATGAAATTTATTTTCAAATTATTGATTCAATTAATCTAAACAACATGGGATTAAACATCTAAATATTTGTAAATATTTTTTTATTACATTTTAATTATAATAATCCCATATGGAGCATTTTTAATATGTTTTGTTTTTAATGGATAATAATAATGTATGAGAATTTCATTCAGATTCAATAACATTTACACAAGATATTTTCTAATAATTTAGACATAAATAACTATGATCCCATTTCAATCGTTTTTAACTGGCTAAATTCTATATAATTCCAAAAAAATATATGAATTTTTCATATACCAAATCACAAAATATTTATGAAAAATATTATCTTACCATCTGTAAATATCTTTTTTTTTTATTATTAACATCAGTATTACTAATCCCACACTTATTTTTCTTCATATGTAAAATTTTCTATTGATTTCAATATATTTATGAATTTCATTCAAATTGGATAATATTTACACAAGTTATCATATTAGCAGAGAAAGATAAAAAGTACAGATGGACAGATGAATAAACAAATCCTGTTCATATACTTTTTATATTCTATTATAAAATGAAAAAGATCAAAAATTACATATTTTAAAATTGTAAAGACACAGTATTATATTTAAATTTTTAATATAATCAACTTGTATAAAAATATATGAAAAACTAAAATAATTAAAAAATTTATTATAAAAATACAAAAGAATAAATTAGTTCAATAGTATTCTAAATAATGATAGTTCATTAGGTTGCAATATTTTTATGATCAATGAGAATTTGATGTAAGCATAAAAAAATAACTTTACAATAATTTTTAATTTTATAAAATATATAATGATATAGATTTGTATTTAATTTATATCATCTTCATACATAAGCTTTTGAAGGAGAGTATTATTCAAAAAAATTAATGTATTCTTTCATTGGTGAGAGTAATTTTCAGTTTCAAATTAACTGATATATTAATTAAAGGTCTGGAGATATAGTGACAATATTTAAAATTTACCTGCAATAACTTGTCTGCCACGACCTTTACCATCTTTAGCACCTTCTATTATACCAGGAAGATCTAATAATTGAATTTTAGCTCCTTTATATCTAATTACACCTGGTACAGTAGTTAAAGTTGTGAATTCATAAGATGCGACTTCAGAAAATACTCCTGCTAGTGTATTCATTAATGTAGATTTTCCTACAGATGGAAATCCTGAAAATTTTCATATTAAGCATTTTAATCAATTATTTCCACAAAATAAACAATTATTTTAGCTTATTCTGATAATAATACTTAGAATGAATTAAAATAAAACATAGCTAATTATATCATTATACATTAATGGTATGTAAAATTTATTCTTTTAATTATATAAAAGTTTTGTTATTAAATTTTTAAGTTTAAAAACTTAAATTTTTACATTAAACCATTAATCTAAATTTATTAGAGAGATGTCTAAACAAAAAAAATATTGAAGTAAGTTTTCTAATAATAAAAATATTGATTCTAATAAAATATAGTCTTATTAATTCAGATTAATTTAGAGAAATAATATTTCAAATACTTTTAAATCATAATTTACATAAAAACAAATTTATCCATAATTCAACAACATACATTCAAAGAATTATTAGAAAAGCATGGCAAAAAAATAATGTAATTATATTCAATACAAAAGATGAATATAAATGAGTATATCATCATCCATATGCAACAAATAATTTCAAAGATATTAAAATTTTAAAAGTTTTAACAGCTATTACTAAAAACAAGATTAAACACACATTCAAAAATTAAAAGAATATATTATATTACAGCTTAACCAATCAGCATTTTGATTTCAAACAACAGACATACTTGATACTAACAATCTTTATCAACAGGCAGGGCCGCCGAGAGAAATTTTCGGCCTATGATAAGTCTGTGGTCCGGGCTCACTTAAAAAAGTGCATCACTTTGATTTAATAAGAAAAGTCACATAAAACATTATGCATTTATTTAAAAAAGACAAACAATAAATTCCAAAATTTCATACATTACATACTATGTTATATATAAAAAGTTTATTTTAGTACGACTGCTTTAGGAGCTCTGTTGATAGCCTACGAACTATCGGACATGTTATGCGACACTTCAGGCCCGATGGTCAGGCCCTCTTCGATACCGGGCCCATGACAAAAGTCACGGATGTCACCCCCTCTCGGCGGCCATGTCAACAGGCCATCTTATATTCAATGCTGCTTTAATATATTTTTCAAATAACAAATTGACTGACTAAATTAATAATATAATGTATAGGAAACAATACTTAAAATTAAAATTTAGAGTATTGAAAAATTTTAGTTGAAAAAAGAATTTAAATTATAGTGTGTCCAAAATATTGAGGATTTAATATACTTGAGTTCATTAATCAGTATAAATGAATTTTAAATGTTTATTTTTAATTGAATACTCAACACAAAATAAATATTCAAAATTAATTTCTATATATGAATGAACTGAAAATATTTTTGAATATAACAATTATTTTATTTAGAGAAATAATTTGTAAATTTTAATAATTCATTTCTATATAATTTAAATAACAATAATTTTATTATCTATACTTGTATTTCTTCATATAATTTTCTTATCGTTTACTTTCCAACTATTTTTAAAGAATTTTCTTCTTTTTGTATTTTTCACTTTTTCAACTCTGCATCTTAACAATTGTTTCATTACCAATCCATATTTCATAAATATGGGTTTTTTTTCCTGTAAACCTCTAACTATAAATTATAACAAATTTCAATTAATATATAATTTACTTGTTTTTAGATATTTTTGAATTTTGGCAATTTTTATAATAAATTTGTTATTTTTTGACCTTTTTTTTGGATGATAGAAGATAGAAAAAACTTTTCTCTACTATGTAATTTTTGGATTAACAAACATATTGTATTTTTAATGATTATATATATAACACAAGTAGAATTGTAATAAAATAGTATTATATTTCAATTTTCATTATAAAATCTAATAATTTTTAGATTAGCATTGAAAATACAGTGTACTGAGCTCTATAAAACTGAAAAATGAACATAAATTAAAAATCCATAAATATTCTGAACAGAGATCATCTATCATATAAATTTGATAATATAAGTATTCCCCAATTTACATATATTTGACCTCAATAAATCAGTTTCCTTAAAAGTAAATTTTTATACTGTATACTTCAAAAAGTTCCTTTTTAAAGCATGTAACATAAAAATTTACTTTTAAGCATAAAATTTTTTTGTATTTTCAAAATAAAAGTCAGAACATACTAGTTTACAATATTTAAAACATCATATTACTTTATTTATTTATGTTTGGTATATTATTTGTTGATATTAAGTATCATATTACTGGTACAATATCATATCATATGGCATTGTATTGCTTTTGGAAAGTAATAAGATACTAAAATGTGGTACAAGTGCAATCACAGTAGTCCATTAAATCTTGAAAGTTTTTGCTTTAGAATTTCTGTTAAAAAATCATTTTTCTAACTTCCATAAAATTTGAATTACATAAAATCTTTCAATCCCAATTATAATGTGGAAATCTGAGAACACATATCTCATTTAAATTTTATGGATTTAGTAAATTATATTTTAAAATTAATATGAAAATTATTTCCAAAAACAACTGAAAAAAATGCCTTTCTTAATTTTCACACTATACTTGATGAGTAAAATACATGATATATTTATTCATCAAATATGCTGTTTATTTATGTATAAAATATAAAAAGAATGGTAGAGTGAAAATAAATAAGAAAATCTGATTCTTAGATTTAATTAATTAAAATTATAAATATGACAAAAAATATTTCATATTTATCAATTAATCAATTTAGTTTGATTAATTTTACCAACAAATCCAATTCTTGCATCACCAGTTTTGGCTACATCAAAACCTTCACCTGGACCTCCTCCACCTCCTTTAGGAGTTATCAATTCTCTTCTTAATTTTGCCAATCTAGCTTTTAAAAGTCCAAGATGTCCCATTGTTGCTTTATTTCTTTGAGTTCGAGCCATCTATAACAATAAATGCATTTAAATTATAATTACTGTTAAGATAATAACAAATAATATGAATTTAAAAACAAGTAATATCACCATAATTTTTATTATTTCTTTTTTTTTATTGTATATTGTATTAACCTATAAAACTATATAAATAAATGTAATCATCATAAACAAGAATTGACAAGTAAAAACATTATAAATTTTTATTTATACTGATAGTCCTCCATTTAAAATTAGATTAGAATCAAACCTGAAATCCTAAGTCAAAGTGGATAAAAAAAATGCCTAAAATTTATGAAGTGCCCAATATACAATATTTATTATTATACTCCACTATTGTAATAAACTTAATGAACATAAAAAATACAAGAGTCAGACATTAAAAGGATGATTTTCATGCATCAGATCATGACATTGTGAATTGCATGGACCAATTACAGAATTTATTGATTAATCACCATCATAAAGTATGAGTGGAAGTTGATAACTAATCATATAATATTCACTTTGAATTTATATTAGCAAGTAAACATAAAAAATTCAAATAATTTTAATCAATATTAAAGATTGATCTTATTTGACATTGTGATCCAATGCTTAGCTCACCATCTGTTTTTGGTGACTTGCCAATCATAAAATTTTTCAAATAAAAATAATTCAGGAAAGACATAAATAATTTATATTGTGTACTCAACTATGATAACTATTATATAAAGATAGAAGAAAAGATATGATGAAATCGCATATTTTTTATTAGTATTTTTCATCTGTTTCATAAATTAATAATATACCAAAAATTAGTCATTTATATATATTTACATGTAGATAAAGATTTAAACATAAAATACATTATAAACATAAATTGATATTTCATAATTTACATAAACAATGAATTTTATGTAACATATACAGAGAAAATTTGTTATTTTGCAAATTGCCACACTCAGTGGATAGTATTATGAAACTTAATATTACTTTATTATTCTACAACTATAATGAATTATTTATATTGTTTTGGTTATTTGTAATTTTTATATGCTTTGTTTTTACCATGATTGAGAAAAATACCAAAATATAAAATTAATGAAGAAATAAGAATTTTTAATTCAGAATGAGAGCTTAATTTTATCAACTAAGTATATTAGCATATTCCAATATTACTATCATATAGTCTCAATAATTTGAGTTCCACTTGTTTGAGGTTCTATTTAATGCAAGACAATAAACTGAAATCAAACTTATTTTCTGTTGCTTACAAATTGAATAATAGGAGATCACAGTATACACAAATATCTTTCAGATATTGTTCATTTCTTAAGAAGATATAACAGCAAAAGACAATACCAACTAAAATATGCTGATGCAATTCTAGAAAATTTTTTTTCGAATATTTAATTCTTTATCTGAAGATGGCCGAAAAGTCGAAAACGTTAATAAAGTATTAGTTATTTTATGTTGAACTGCAATCTAGTACTGTTTTCTAGAATTGTTACGTAAATATTATATGCAGTTTTGGTTTATTATTTTTTAATATGCTGATGCTGAAACAATAACAATTTTTGCATGCTAAATAATAGCAAAGCTTTTTGGCTTGTTTATAATATAAGTTTATATTCTACATATATTATATTAATAATAAAATCGTAAATATCAAATTGATCATTTTCTTTTTGAAAGATTCCATATAACATAAGTTTTCAGTAATTTTAGATAAACTTGGTTCTGTTCAATTAGAACTATTGATACTACAATATATTATACCATATATTTCTTTTAATTAATTTTTTAATTAAAATATAGTTTATTATTTTTTGCTTTCAGCCCATTACATATGCTACATTATTTAATTGGGCCATAAGTCACTTTCATGTTTCATTGGCCAACTTACAAACTTATTTTTACATAAAAGAGTATGGATAGAAAAGATGAAACCTCTTTTCACTCATAATATATAATATATGACTTCTTACTCCAAATATTAAATAAAAGTAAATTCTTAAAATAAAGAATGAACAGCTCTAAGGCAGGAAAATATAGTTTAATACAAAATTTAATACAATGTAGTAGTGCTTTCGAATAATATTAGACTGATGCATAATTCCGTAGCATTCTGATTTAGCCGGCAATACTGCGTTGCTATTCATTTGTTTACCATTTTTACATTGTCACTGTTTACTTTGGAGTGTTATCGTGTGAATATGGAGCTGTGTGAGATTGTTACAAACGATTGTTATTTCTTCGCTGTTGCCAGGTCGAGAAAAACGAACATTTCCGACATATTCTGCTGTACGAGTTTAACGTTGTTTCTTCGCTGTTGAAGATGGAGTGTCAGGTCGAGAAAAACGAACATTAGCTGTTGAAGATGGAGTGTCAGGTCGAGAAAAACGAACATTTCCGACATATTCTGCTGTACGAGTTTAACTAAGGTTCAAGTGCAGTAAATGCTTCTACGAGTTTAACCAAGGTTCAAGTGCAGTAAATGCGGCTAGGAACATCTGTGAAGTGTACGGAACTTGGATTGATGACTTCCTAAACTCAAAACCAACAGATTTCTACAGACGGGGGATCCAAACTACCCCAACATTGGCAGGAAGTTATTGACAATGACGGAGATTACCATTGCTGAATAGTTGCTTGCCTTGATTTTGTCAAAATTTTAACTGAATTTCAACCGAATTTCATAAATAAAAAACTAAACAAACAAACTTAACAAACCTATATATAAAACACTTTGGAATTATGCATCAATCTAATAATATTCCTCTTCAGCTACTTCTAGATAACAAACTAAACAAAAATTCTAAAGAACGCCAGAGTTCTAAAAATTTGAACATTGTTGCTATAGCAACAAAAGGTTTACAGTTTGTACACAATCTCTAAATAAATTTACAATAATATAAATATATATTAAATTACTAAATTATTGCTAATAACATCGTACTACTAACACTTAGTATATAATACCAATTCACTATTTACATAAAAGTTGATGTTTAAGGAGTGAAAAATTTAAGTAATTTATACAACAACAGAAAAATTAATTTTTATGTATATTACACCATTTCTGTGTGTTGTTTATTGAGGTGGGTTCCAATTTGTTAATCAGTTTATTAGTCCTATTACGACTATTAAAAATGGAAATAGTTTCTGCGATTCTCCCTCTCCTGGGGTCTTGCTCTTTATGTAGTAATTTGGTGTTAGCCCATTTTACATCTAAGTTTGCAATTAGTGCCCATTTATTACGTTTTACATCAACCTCCACTATTTACATCAACTTTTACGTAAATAGTGAATTAGTATTATATACTAATGTGTTAGTAGTACGATGTTATTAGCAATAATTTAGTAATTTAATATATATTTATATTATTGTAAGTTTATTTAGAGATTGTGTACAAACTGTAAATCAGATGTTGCTATAGCAACAATGTTCAAATTTTTAGAACTCCAGCGTTCTTTAGAATTTTTGTTTAGTTCGTTATATAGAAGTAGCTGAAGAGGAATATTATTATTCGAAAGCGCTACTACATTATATTAAATTTCGTATTAAAGTATATTTTTTTGCCTTAGAGCTGTTCATTCTTTATTTTAAGTGTTTAAAAACATGGCAGTGTAGAAGTTGCAACTGTTTCATAAAAGTAAATTATAAGCCAAATAAGTACGATAAACTGTTTATTCAGAAATGTTTTCAGTTATCCAAATAGTCCGATTCAAAAAAATTAAGAGGTCAAAAGTTTTTCTACACTGCAGATTGAGTTTATAAAGATTAAGCTATACTTTTTTGAGGGTTTATAAATATTACACATACAGTCAAACCTCTTTAAGCCGCCCCTCTATAAACTGCCACCCTTGTTATTTGCCTGCAGAATATTAAAATTTTCAAAATAAAAAACTTCTTTGGTCTTAATAGATAAAAAACAAGTAAATCATATAAACTGGTTTCATTTCAATTTAAAAAATTAATAATAAACTTAATATACTAAATATTACATTTAACTCCTAACTGAATGTTTTTATTTTTACCTGTCCAAAATTGCACACTGTTTGCATTTAAATTCTAGAAACACTAAACAAACTTTTCTCTCTCTAATTAGAAGAAATAAACCATAGTTTTTGAACAGATGAGGATCAAACCTATGATCACAATCATAGCTAATAAACAATAGCCAACTGTGTTATGGAGATACACCAGAAGGCATCCTTTCATTGGGTCATATAAACATAATGTTATAAATCATCAATTTTCGAGCATTAAAATTATTATAAGGAGGGTACATTGGACAAAAAAGCTTGGACATATATTTGATTATATTTGCTCTAGTTTCATCAACTACAAGCAAATTAAAATCAAGATTACATAGTGTGTCCTCCCCTTGTTAGACTATGAAGATCACATCACTTGTTGAAAATTTTGTAGGATTCAGACACAGAAATATGGAGAAAAGATTTCAATACAATATGTACATAATGTTTAAGAGCTAAAACAATTATTGAGTAATCCAATAGTCATTATTATATAATAATGTATAATGTAAAATAATATATTACTTCAGAATTCATGATGCTTCAAAATTTTATATTCTTTGTAAATATTTATAGAAAATAAAACCAATTATGATAAAGTATGTTAAAAATAATTTATTTTCTGAATTTTTTGCAAAAAATATTTTTAAATGTTTTAGTAAATTTAAATATATTTTTTCCTAAATAAACAGATAAACAATGATTTTTAAGTTTTATTGCTTAGTGAGAAATTATTTTTACCCTTCTACTTGAATACCAGGATCATCGTCGTCGTCGTCATCGTCGTCATCGTCATCATCATCATCCTCATCCTGACTATTTTGAGAAAGATCTAAATCTCCTTTTCCTAATACACCAACTCTAGCTGATGGTGCAGGTCGAGATGGAGGTCTGGGAACTTTGGCTGAAGACTAAAATTAGAATAACAATTATTATTAATCAAATAAATATAGTTTATAAAACAGAACTTTCTGCAGTAACATTCAAGAGAACAACTTTAATATTTAGAAACATTTTCAGTACTCAGTGCCATCATCACCTATCTATCTAAAATATCTATCTATCTATAATCTATCTATCTAATAATCTATCTATCTAAAATATCTATAAAAACGGAACAAAATTATTTATATAAATTCTAGAATGTTTTAGCGTCACTCATGCTACATTTAAAAACAAATTCTTAATTTTAAATAGATTTAAAAAATATTTGCGGGATATATGCATACAATAGCTCAAAGTGAAATTTCATAAACAGTCTAATCTAGAACGTGATTTAATGTATAAAATTTCTAGTTTTTAAGATTTAATATTTAAAGTTAAGGAAATAAAAATAGAAATTAAAATAAAATTAAGGTTTTTTAAATTAAGTTGGTGGTCTTTAAATTCTTGGTTAATTGCATATCTGCCTGCATGGTAGCGGAAGCTCTTCACTTATTGTCATTGATAATGCTGCCAGTATTTTGCCTTTTATAAATTTCCATTGTTTCTGATACAAATATTTCTTTACTTTTTTCTATATTTCTCAATATTTTTGTTTTGTCCCATTTGACTTTTCTGTTGCTATTGTAAACTTTTTTGGTTAGCGTTGTGGATAAGTTGCTTTTCTTGATATCCCTCTGATGTTGTTTTTCTTTCTTCTATGTTGCGGGTGGTGACTCCTACATAAAATTGTTGATTGTTTTCTTCTACTTTATCATATTTTTGCCAAATCTGAATATATTCATATTCAGATTTGGCAATAAAATAGAAGTTTTCTATATGCTATGCATATTATTTCTTTGTGTGTTACTTTAAGCATTATTTATTTATTAGCTATGGAGAATCCATAAATTATGTCATGTTTAGGGGTAAAGTATAGATTTGAGATGGCATATTACATAGGGGGAAGAGTTCTGTAAATTATGACATCAGTCTTAAAATGATTAATGCTTGCATCCTTCTGACTAAACAATGTTTTAGAGATAAAATAAAATATAAAATATTTATGTGCAATTGTTAGAGAAATAAATACTAATGTAACACATGGAAATTACATTTGTTATAAAAATTTTGAAGGGAGAGAGAGTCAAAATGCATTTAAAATAATGCAACATGGTTTAATTTCATTTAAAACTGCAACATATAAAAAATTCGTATATATTACTGCTTTTTGTGTGATTATTATTCCATAATATTGAATAAACTTATAGTAGTTTATGTCATGATGAATAGTTATATAATTTCTTTGTGTGATAAAATATAAACAATTTCATTTGAGATATGTAATATGTCATGATCGTAATTATGGATATAGAACAGGCTTAACTTAGCTACAAATTCAACATAAAATTTCTTTTAAAATAAAACATCCAAAGAAATAATATAAAGATACTGACTGAACACAAACTGATATTGAACAGTATCCTGCATCATAATCAGTAATAATTGTTTTAGCTAAGTAATTCTGTAAAAATCCTATAATAGTAAATACAGGTAAGTTATCTGTTATCCCTTACTTTAACACTTAGCACTATTTATTGATATTTATTGTCATAAAATAAATAAAAATTGGGACCCCTAGGAACCTAAAAAAGGGCTGAATAAAAAAAGGCAACATAGAGATAGTCATACTGATACTGAACAAAATTCTATATCATATTCCTAAATATCTGTTTTAGATTTTAGATAAAAAGTTACATACACACACACCAATCTGTATTTTATAAGTATATAGATTATTAAAATGGAACCTTGTTTGTAAAATTTGTTTTAACCATTAATTTCAGTTTATTTTAGATTGTTTGGCTAATGTTATTTATATTAACATGTGGTTATTATTTGATTGATTAATCCATAGCTGATAGATTGTTTGATATATGATAAGTTGTTTATTTAGGACTTTAGTATGCTGTTAATCAGTTCTGTTATCCAAATCTTTCATTGTCAAGTTCTGATTATAAAAATATCTATAAATAAAAGAAAAAGATGAGATAATATTTATTATTTTCTTTTCCATAATAAAAAATTTCCTAAAAATAGCCTATTTTATTTTATTAGAAAAAATATACATAATTGCCCATGATATAATGCTTCAGAATAAAATGCATCTATCATTGAAGAATTTTTTTTTATTGTGTATCATAATGAATTAATAATAATATTTTCTACAAAAACTGCTTAAGTTCGTAAGCAATAATTTTAAAACAAGCACTTTTTAACAGTAAACGCAGCAGATATTTTTTACTTTATTTTGCGAAATATTTTTGGCTAATCGCCATCTTCAGCACTATACATTAACATACAGAAATATTCGAAAAATCATTCAAATATTGCTAACAGTTTCAAAAGAATGATTTAAAAAAATGCGGCTAATCCCATTTCAGTGCTATACATTAACATACAAAAATATTCGAAAAATCATTCAAATATTGCTAACAGTTTCAAAAGAATGATTTTAAAAAATGAACAAAATGATTAAATTCAAATTACATTAAATAATCATTGTTATCTTATTGCTAAAACATATCAAACAATTATTATTATCAGCAAATTATATTACTTTAGAACTATAATAGTAATTAATCGATCACTTTCTCAAAATGTGCATGTATGGCCTACTTACAAAACTAAATTATAATTTGTTTATAGCATAATTCCACACATTAGCTACATTTTCAGATTGTTTGACATTAATTACCCTTAAAATTTCTCTCTTTTTAGCCAAGACAATAAAGATTTTAAAAAGAGATAAATATTTAAGAGTAATTAATGACAAACAATCTGAAAAAGTAGCTAATGCATGGAATTATGCTATAAACAAATTATAATTTAGTTTTATAAGTAGGCTGTACACGTACATTTTGAGAAAGTGATCGATTAATTACTATTATAGTTCTAAAGTAATATAATTTGCTGATAATAATAATTGTTTGATATGTTTTAGCAATAAGATAACAATGATTATTTAATGTAATTTGAATTTAATCATTTTGTTCATTTTTTAAAATCATTCTTTTGAAACTGTTAGCAATATTTGAATGATTTTTCGAATATTTTTGTATGTTAATGTATAGCACTGAAATGGGATTAGCCGAAAATAAAGTAAAAAATATCTACTGAGTTTACTGCTAAAAAGTGCTTGTTTTAAAATTGTTGTTTAATATTTTCTAGATATCTTAATAATTTTTAATCTTTTACATTTTCAAAATAAGAAAAAATATAGGTATCTCTCATTATAGATCAGGGGTCTATGCTGCTCTTAACAAAAATCATCTCTCCAGACAAACTATTTGACATCAGTGAGCAAACGTCGCTTCTGATTGGTTGTTCCACTAGAGAGACAATTTCCTCATTCTAAGTCAATGTTGCAGTACTTTTAAAGAGACTATTTAGTCAAAGACAACTTTTTGTCTCTTAAAAATTGTCTCTCTGCAGAGTGATAGACTTACCTATCTCTCAGAAGAGACAATCGACATTTAGATGTTTTGAAAGAAGAAATAATATTTAATTTCAATCGGAATAGAATATTTAAAAACCATTATAATATTTGGAGTGCTTTGGGTGATTTATTTTTTTTAAAAATTTAATTATTAATTAAAAAAATGAAATTGTAGCATTGTAAGGAATTAGCATCAAATTTACCACATATTGGATAAAAGACACTTTTTTTCAATTAAAATACATTGACATTGTAGTTTTTCTCAGGTAGAGAATTTCAACAAAATATTGAGGATATTATTTTGATCGAAAAACGTAGAACTGAAAATTAACACAAACAACATGGGCAAACACCAAAGTAGCCCAAAAAGAATTGATAAATAGCAAATGACAGTCGGCTGGATTGGCCGCGTGGAAACGCTTCGGCTTTCCACTCTGGAGGACCCGGGTTCGAGTCTCGGGTCCCACCCCTTGAAAATATTTATCATGGGGTCCGGCTTATCCTTTGTTGTGCATTTATTAACAGTTAGTCATTCCACATTTCTCTTAATGACTGCTCTGATACATCTGCTATCATATTCTCCAAAATAGAATAGCTTATTTCTCCAATTCACTTATCAAAGCTTATATTTGTTGTGTGGTGTAATTATATAAATAATCACATCCGTTTACTGCCATTTTCTTCGAATACTGAGTTTGCGCAGTGCTGGTGAAATGCAATGTAACGAGTAGTTTCATTGGTTGGAATGAGATTGACGTTATGTATACACATATTCTAAGCATCATGGGAAAATTATGACGTTTCCTGAGAGAGAATGACTGGAGTATCGCTTAAAACATAATAATCTCTCTACTGTCTCTGTAGAAAGATTGTCTTTTCACAGAGATGATTTTTCATCTCTGTGGAGAGACTGAGACCAGCATAGACCCCCAGGGATATTCAACCCATGTCCCATGTATCAATTGTGACTCACAAAAGAAAAATTCCTAAAAAATATTTAAAAAAAAAAAAACAGATGATCTACAATATATGGTGCAGCAATATCATTAAACATATAAGTCACTAATTAATTTGGATGATAAACTTGATATGCATAGTAAACAGAATGCATATACAGTGGATTCCGCTTAATTGGGACATGTCGAGCCAAGCCATTTTGTCTCAATTAAAATCTTGAAAAAGAATAACACTTACCAAAAATAAGATCATCTATAATGGATGATATATTTTCTTTGATACATAAATTATGTAGAATTACAGGCAACTATAATTCTACATACATTTCCTGAAGCATACTGCAGACTCACCAGAAGAATGAAGGCACCTCCATCTTGATTTCAGAACTCCATTGCATCTTTCAATGCAAACTCTTTCACAAATATGTACAAAATACTCTTTCTCACTGAAATGCTCTGTTTTCGGCTTCAAACAACAAAAATAAATCGAAGGCGTCCATCTTTTTTTAGTTTGCAGCAACTATGTAGCTGAGGTAGATTTACAACACTGACGTCATAATCCATCGCAGTAGTACTACGAGAATACCACTTTTCATGTGCTTTAAGGTATCTTGTTATGCTCCACCCTCAAGATAACTACTGCACAGTACAAGGACCACAAGAATGGCTGCCAAAGTGCAGAAAAGTAGAACAATTAAAATGTTACTTGAGTATGGCGTTTCTAGGACAACTGTGGCCACGTTTTTCAACAGAGAGAGAAGATTATGGGTGCTAGGATGTCTGCTGGAAGACTTTCAACATCCAAGGGCTAATAAATTGTGTTGTGTATAAAATAGTGTTTTTTGTAATTTAGTGTGTTATACAATAATAAAACACATGTAATATTCTTGTATATTTTGTAATTTAGTGTGTTATATAATAGTAAAACACATGTAATAAAATAAATAATATAGTGTATCTCTCTCACCTCACGCGTTAGTTAGAGAAGTGGGATGGTGCCGATAATTAATTAATCTACTTTATATAGTCTTATATGGGAAATATTGTCCCGCAAATTGACAGTTTCTCAATTCGACATTAGTTCGGTGACGGACTACTGACGAATTGCAAGGCACCACTGTAAAAATACTATTATGGAGGTTGTTACAGAAATAACTGATTTAAAATTCAAATTAAAAGAAATAATGGATATGCAGTATCTACCAATCACTGTACATCATTAATGCAAGGTGAATAGAAACATTTAACCACTTTGATATGAACAACATACCATTGAGGAATAATAAGAAAATAACTGAATTTGCATTATGCTAGCTACGAACCAATGGTGAAACAAAAAGTTTTTTCAGTGATGAAAAAGTTTTAGATCTCACAAAAAAAGCAACTGAGCACAGAAATGTTGAAAACAATATTACAAATTAAGTGCAATTTTTCCAACTCCTGTGAAGAATTTTATATTATTTCAAACAAAGAAGATTTATTATTTATATGTATTTATGAAATTTTTAATCTAATTATTTATTTATTATTATTCATTATATTGATGGTTATATCTATATATAATCATTTTTAATATTTTTTATTGAGACTGTTATTTTCTGTGTAGTTAATTTTTTGTTATGAAAAGAAGAATGTTTTTAATTTCTTTTAATTAATTTATCAGAAGTATGTGTTTTTGTAATTTTTATATTAATAAATACATAAAAAGATAGATTCAAGACATTTTAATGACTCACAACTAAATAAACTAAGAAAATGGCATCCTAGTGAATGTGTTGTATTTTTTTTGGATATGTCCCTCATTTCAACATAAAACATCTGGTTACTTTACCATAGTATATACATGGGTGATTCATAAAAGATGGGCAAAATTTTAATAAGGAGATAGTACACATCAAAACAAACAATTTTTATCAAAGAATGTATGGTCGAAACAAAACGCAAAGGTACTGGCACATTTAGAAACTTGTTTCATGCAAACGTGAAAGCTCCATTCCTGTTGTGAGTTACCACGCTGCGAGTAATTATTTGAATGTTATGGGAAGAAAAAGAGCTCGTATGAAAATTTTTATCACGATTCATAGATAAAAGCCGAGTGCGAGTTGATCCAAGTGTGCAATTGTCAATCGCGGTAGTAATGCATTGGAAGATGTTGCCCTTCTCTAATAAGGAAAAAGCCGATATGCATTTTGTTTATGGAACTGCAAATGGAAATAGCTTAGAGGCTCAACGGTTGTACGGAGAGCGATTTCCCAACCGTAAAACATTTGAGCACTTGCACCAACAGTTGTGTGAGACAGGATCCTTTCTTTCATCCCGGTCGGATGCAGGTCGTGCAAGGACAGATGGAATGGTGGAAGAAGCCATTTTGGATATGGTGGCTGATCAGCCAAGTACAAGTACAGGAGCAGTGGCTAGACAATTACAGGTATCGCAATCCACAACATGGCGAGTACTGAATGATCAACGTTTGCACCCTTATCATGTTCAACGAATCAACTGTTGTGAGTATCGTTGCTGTTTCTTACTCGGAAAAATGTCAAAAACGACATTAGATGTTCACGAAAAGATTTTAATTTGTGAATATAAAATTAAAAATCCTTCTGCTACTCAGCAATTTATTTCTGATCATCTTAAATTAAATGAAACAATGTCATTCTAGTCTATACATGTTTTCTCACATGTTACCATTAACCCTCCATAAACCGCCACCCTCCTTTACCGCCAGAGAGGACTTTCGAACCGATGGTGGCAGCTTAAAGAGGTTTGACTGTATTTGTTTTGTCTGAAGAAACTTCATTATGTATGTGGAAAATATACTGAATGTATTTTCTTTTATCTTCTTTATAGGTGATTTCTCATTTACTGGATGAAATTTAAGAAAAAAAATGTATGACATTCAAGCATTCATTTATACTGAAGGGTTAAGAAAATAAAAAGAAATTGGTTGTATAATGAAATCAAACCTGATTTTTTTTGATAAATTCAATTCCGATTGAAGGAAACAAACAGAGTACGATTAAATATATCAACAAGATGCAACTATATAGAAAACCAGGCAAAAGATCTATTACAAATTTTAAATAGTTTATTGTAAATACAAAACTGCAATTTGGGTTAGGTAAGTGTATCTCAAAAAGGAAACAAGATTGCTTGGAAAAAAATAAAAAAGATTAACAGATCAATTTATTCAAAACTTACATTCTCACACATCATTCACATTTTCATTTCTATTTACATTAATTTTTTGAACTAAAACTATCACAAACACTTGCTTTAATCGTCAATAGGAGAATAAAACAGCACTATAAGCAAGGTATTCACAGATTTATTAATCAGGAAAAACGTTTTCGGACTTGATTAGAGTCCATCATCAGTTCTACAATACTTAAGAAGGCATTCCATAATTCTCATACCAGTATCGAACAAATTTTAAACAGTAGAATCATAGAATAAAGAATTAACATATTTAAATAATTTTTAGATAAATGGTTTTTACAAC